>CATIWF010112845.1:0-12635 GCA_949630135.1 Balakata baccata
GTGTCATTTCACACAACCATAGTTTTGACATTCCCATATGGATTCCACACACATATGTCATTGTGCTACAATGTATACATGGCTAATCCACACTCCTGTGTGGATTCTACATGCCTGTGTAGATTGTTTTTCAAATTTGTCTTTTGAGCTTCTTATCTTTTGGAATTTCATTTTTTTATGTTTCAAAGATTAAATTCACCATTATTTGAATGTTACGAAGACATATTGGTAACCTTTAAAGAGATTAATCACAATTAATCACATGTCTTCTCTATCTAGTATAAATAGGAGTTATTGGCTTTTGTTAAATAATTTTTTTTGGAGTTGGGTTTTTGCTTTTATTGGAAAATTTTCTTTCATTTTCTTCTTCTCAAAGTGATAGAGAGATTAACATATAATCAGTTTGTCGTAAGTGAGTGTTGTGTGTTCAACATCTGTTTTATATCTATTGTATTCTGAAAGACAAACGATAGTTATCCTAAACACCGGTAGTAGTAGGCGAATTTGTATTAAAAACACTGTACTTTTAGTTTTAGATTTATTTTACCTTAGATTTATTTTACCTTCCTCTTGTCTTTTTTATTCAAATTTTGAATTAACAATACTTTTAGTTTTCTAGCACTTGCTTCAAACCTCTAGTCGGGAATAACACCACCACTTCTAACTCCATTAAGATTAAAATAATACTTTATTGAAGAAATACATTTCATAATTAAATTCACCCCACCCCATACAGAGCAGAAACTCATCTTGAACATGACATTTTCTATAGAGCCCCATTTCCAATCCAGTGTACACACTCAAAACCAATCTTCACAATATCAGTAATGAGACAGCTAGGCACAAAAGCACATTGTGTTTCATCAATGACATTATTCATAACCAATCTCACTCTATTAACTAGAGCTTTGGAGGCTAATAGAGCATAGTTGCTGAGTATGCTTCGGCTACTTCACTTTAGGTATAAGGGTGACCAAAGTATTGTTCCAGTAAGATAGATCGTTCTTTTCATTTAGTTTATAAAATTATTTTTAACGTTAAAAAAATATTTAATTGTTTATTTTTTTAACTTGGAATTTTTTTCAGTTATTTGATTCCAACATTGTAATAAATGTCATATTAATTTAATACATTGAAGTTCAATTTAAATTAAATTATAAATCTAACTCCAACTAATAATTTACAAATTAATGTTAAATTGTACAATCAATCAATTGAACCTAGTTTAGTTAATAGAAGTTAAGTTGAATTGACTTAATTGAACTCTAATAATAAAATTAAACTCCAATTGATTAATTGAACTTAATTTGATAAATAAAGGTTCATTTAATTAATTAAACTTAAATTGATTATCCTAAGTTCAAAATGAACTTCATTTTGATCAATTGGGGTTCAATTAATAGATTGAATTCAATTTATTACATTAATTTTAAATTGATTATTTACTTAATTGAATTAAATAGGGATTATAACAATTGAAATCAAATTGATTAAGCTCCACTTGAACTTCAATTGTTAAATTGAGATTTTCAATTGATTAATTGAATTTAAATTGATTGGAGTTTAAATTGAAATTCCATTATTCAATTGATTGATTAGTTTGAACTTAAATTAAACTTCAATTGATTTTATTGAAATTGATTAATTGAACTTAATTGAATTTTTCTTATAAAAATTGAAACCAGGAATTAGAAATGCTATCATATGAACTCTAATGAACTTAATTAAATTAAGATTCAATTAAATAAATGAACTATAATGTGATTATATACTCATTGTTTAAATTTTGATATATTGTTGTATTTATACATTACTATATAGTATATGATTTTTTATAAAAATAATTGTATTATATTAAAATTATGTACAAATCATTTTTTGAAAACAAAACGAAACTCATGTATTAATACTTAAAATATATTAATAAAAAATACATATATAATTGATATGCTTAATAAATTTATATATTTATATACTTTATAATTAATGTAGACAATATAACTATATACATACTTTAAAATTGAATAGTTGCAAATTTACATATTTATAATTTAATACTAATAGTTATATGCTTATATTTTGTACTTATGAATTTATTTAGATTTCCTTAAAAAAAAATTATAATATTACTATATATACAATTAAGCATATATGATAATATATGCTATGTAACTTTTTTCATAGAAATAGTTGTACTATATTAAACTTATGTACTAATTTAAAATTATATTATTTATTAAATATATATATATATAATTGATATATTTAATAAATTTTTACTTTTACTATGCTTTATAATTAATGAAGATACCATTGTCATTTATTTACTTGAAAATAATATATATGTATATAATTTATATACTTAATAAATTTATATATTTTGTAATTAATATATAAACTACATTCATATTCGTATATAATAATAATTTAACTATTTATACTTATTATAACATATGTATAACATAAATATACATATATTTATACAAGGAAAAATTGCCAAAAATAACCTCAATTTTTAAGCTTGTATCAAAATTAAATTGTATTTTCTATTTTTCCATTATAATAAACAAAATTTTAAAACTTTATCAATTTATGAATTCCAATTAAACTTTGCTTATATGATATAAAATTATGAGGACATTAAAAAGGTTGAGGTTATGTTATCCACGCCATAAAGGCTTATAAGGCCTTCTCTAGTATCTCTCTGATCCCCATGTTCAATCAATTCACCATCAATCAAGCTCTCATTGAAACTCTCGATGATTCACCTCTCTTCATTCATGTCATCAATTTTGACATCGACCTTGGTTGCCACTATACTTCTTTCATGATAGAGCTCGACGAGAAATTGGATTATAGTAAACTTACCTCTCCATTCTTCAAAGTAAAGTCATTGTCACTGAAGATTTCAATATCGAAACTCAATTGATTTAACATTGTCTCTCTTAGTACGCAATTAAACTCAAAATTAGATTCCATATTGAGTTTGTCTTCTTCTGAACTTTTGAAATGGTTTCTTTCAAATCATTCAAGTTCTACGATGGAAAGAAGACCATTATTTTGCTATCTCCAATATTTTTTTGCCATCTAGTTCTAGTGGCAGCATCAACGCATTTGTTACAGATCTTAAGTGACTCTCCCTTAGCATCATGGTGGTTGTAGATAGTGATAAGTGGGTGGAATCTGGGGCCGCTTCGTTTTAAGATGAATTTTATTAATGGTCTTGAGTTTTTCTCCATAATATTCGACTCCCTTGAGTTTTACTCCATAATATTCGACTCCCTTGATGTAGGGGCTGCTGGCGGTCATTAGGGGAGAAAAATTGAGATGTTTCTATTAAAACTGATGATTTTTTCTTTGTGGAGGAGTGTGGAAGACAAATGTCGCTGCCGTGGAGGGAGCTTTTTGTGGAGCTAGAATAAGACCGATGCAATTTAGTCAGTTGGCAAATTTTCGAGTAAAGTATTTGTTGGGGAAGGTGAAAGTCAAAGGCTTCTACGTGGTAAAATGACAAGCTGAGTTGGAGCATTGGTGTTTTTAATTTACTAAAATTTTATGTTATGTCAGCAGAGTTTCATATGAATTTATAAATTGATAAAGTTTTAAAAGTTCGTGCATTTAAATGAAAAAATAGAAAATACAATTTAATTTTGATATAACCTTAAAAACTGATATTATGTTTTGCAATTTTTCCTTTATATAAATATGCATATAATATACAGTGGCACGGCTAGAAAAAAATTTCAGTGGGATCAGTCATAACATATAATTGCTAAGTAATACTAGTAAAATTATTTTTATATATATAATTGCTAGAAATTATATTATTATAAATATAAAATAACATTTAATTGGTAGCAATTATATAAAAGAACATAACAATTATATATATATATATATAATGCGAGCAAAATATAGCAAAAATATTAGAAAAATGACATATAACTAGCAACAATTATATTTATTAATTTTTTTTGTAGGGTCACTTATTATAATACTATTACATATTAAATTATTTAAAATTTTTTTGTGGAGTCATAAGACCCCACACCCTTCAACGTAGCTACGCCACTAATAATATATGAGCATACATATAATTGTTAATTATTTATAATTTAATTTATAAAATTTAAAGTATTTATATACAAGCAAAAGTTGTAACTTATATTTTCTAAAGAATCCTAACATGCGCATATTTTCTCCTTTTCAAAACTATTGAAAAAAAAGAGGGAAACATAAAATTCCTCTTTTCAGTCTCTTCTTTGTCCCTCTTGTTCTCTCCCTCCATGTATATCATTCTTAGTCGCCCACCATCTACTATCATTATTAGCGTTGAGCATGTCAATCGATATATTTACCAAACAGCTCTCAATTTTTCTCATAAAGGAGCCTATCGGCTTAGAATTTATATTATTTGTGATTAGTTAGGTATGTTAGAGAAGGCCTTTGATGAGAGTTATTTAATCTCATCATTAATAAATTATCTTCTTCTCTACTTTGGCTCTGGTGTCTGATCTTAAGTTTGGTCTTTTTTTGTTTCAATTACTGTTTATAGTTTGTAATTGAATTTGAAAAAAAAAAAGGAATTTTGCCTAATGTATATATCAATTATAATGGTTTTATCATCAATTTTCATGTTAATTGATTGTTATTAATTATCAATTTTCTAGTTTGTTGCTTATGGTATTGGAGTGTTGAGTATACCTTTATAACTCAGTATGTTTAAGTAATCAAATTCTTCCAAATGCTTTGAATTTTGCTTGCTTTCCATAAGTTTGGTGACGAGTATGCTGAGAAGATGAATGTAAATAATAATTTTACTAATTCTTTTCTTTACAAATATATTTTACCTTATCCAAATTCATTTGTCCAATCATATGAAAAGAATTCACTAGGCAAGTTTTGCATCGGTAAAATATAAGAGAGATTATGTGACAAATGTAAAGAAAATAAGTTAAATATGGAGAGGTACTTGCTTAAAGAGCTAGCTTATGAATCTCATATCTGAAAGAATGCAGATAAAAGAGAAGTTTATAAACCTATACACTAAATATTGGTAATAATTTGGGTTAACCATTTTAGGCCATGTGGTTTAGCCATATGCAGATTATTGCAGGGCAGTTAGATATAAACTAACTTTTACTAATCCCATAAATAATGATTCTCCTTTTTATTTTCACATTCAGAATTAGTTTTCACTCACCACCCTTTCTCTTTCTTCAATTACTTCTTCACTCTCACAATCTCACTTATCTTCTAACCCACCTTCTTCTCTCTTGATTTTTCCTATAGAGAGAAAATGAAAAGAAAGGAAGCTTAAGGTAGTCTGTTCTTCTTGGACAAATATGGTTATAGAGTGCAGTGTAGAACTAATAAGATTTCTGGGTGGTGGAACTCTTTGATGGAAGAGGCTTTTTGCCTCAAAGAAACTCTCAGTTGGGTTAAGATGAACTCACTTAGTAGGATCATTATTGAGATGGATGCCAAATGCATAGTTGATGGAGGCAATAACCAAAATGAAGATTGGTATGAATTTGGCACATTAATTCAAACTTGCAAATCGTCCCTAGGTTTGTTAAGAGACAAACCAATAGTGACAAATCCTCTTCCAAAAGCTGCCATTAGCTACATTGGTCCAATGAGGTGGGAAGGGGTAGCCTAATTTGTTATACCTCTTCTTTACAATAATGTAATTGATTATTGAGTTTTGATGCAACATATTATCTTGTAAAAAAAATTAAATATAAATATTAAATAATAAAGAAATATTGTCTTGTACAAATCTCTTTTGGTTTGACAAAAAAAAATCATTTTTATATTTTATATCTTCAAAATAAATAAGATAAATATCAAATTCTCTTTAGAAGTGGGGACACTATCTCCTATTTAATTTTGTCGTTGCATATGCAATATATGTATTCTTATTGGATAGTTTTTAATTAATTTTAAAAAAATTAAAATCACAAAATTTTATAAAAATAGAGAGATAGCAAATGACCCAAACTCATAATGCTTGAAATATTTTTTTAAATAATAATAATAATAATAATAATAATAATAATTTATTATTATTATTATTATTATTTCTAAAATCATTATTGATCGTCTTTTTTTGGTAACTGCTTGTATTATCTCCCCTCAACAATTTAGATTTATTAAAGATAGGCATATTGAGAATGTATTGTAGCTACATTTGAATCTATTAAGCTTCTGGATTCCTCTTACTTTGAGGGAAATATGGCGTTTAAAGTTGATATTAAGAAGGCTTTTGAATCTACTTAGTGGAATTTTATTATTGAACTCATGAGATGTTTTGGGTTTTCTAATATTTTTTGCAATTAGGTCAGTGGTATTTTTCATTCTTCTTGCATCTCCATTTCGGTTAATGTCTGTCTCCATGATTTTTTTCCATGTTCTAAAGGAGTGAGGCAGGAAGATCCTTTCTCTCCCCCACTATTTTGCTTAGGGGAAGACTATTTGAGCAGAAAGCTATCTCATTTGGTTAATTAGGACCATTTTAAGCCTCTGCATGCTCTAGGAAGAGTGGTTTGTCCAAATCATTTATTATATGTGGATGATGTTCTTATTTTTACAAAAGCTACAAATGCTAATGTTAAGATCCTAAAACAATTGCTTGATGACTAGGGCGCAATCTCTAAATAACGGGTCAATTGGCATAAGTCGGATATTTTCTTTAGTAATAATGTTTTTGCTAAGCGCATTATTGCTCTTACAAACTTATCTAGAATGCATCGAGGAGAGCTTCCTTTTAAGTACTTGGGTGTTCCATTATTTAATGGGGCACCTAAAGGGATATGGCATCAACCTCTAGAGGATAAAGTGTTATCTAAGTTTGCTAAGTGGAAAGGCACAATTTTGTCTACGGCTGGAAGTTTCTTTGGTGTCTTCAGTCATTTATGGATCATTTATTCATTCTTTTATGGTGTATCATGGCCAGCATCTTTACTACACTATATGGAAAAATCAATCAAAAATTTCATATGGACAAGTTCTGCTTTATACTAACAAATTAGTTACTGTAAAGTGGGATGATTGATGCAAACCAAAGGAAGAAGAATGTCTTGGATTAAAAAGGCTTCATATTTTGAATTTGTTTATGTTGAGCAAGCTCGCATGGAAAACTCATTGTAACAACAGTTTTAGTTTCAATTCTTTGTTCAAGATACTTGAATAAAGCTCTACAAGCTAGATCAACACATATCTATTCTTATATTTGGCCATCTATGTGTAAGGGATTCATAGATATTCAAGAGAATTACCAATGGTTGATTGGTAAAGTTTTTATATCAGTTTCTAGAATAGCAATTGGCTAGGATAATTTCGGATAGCATTGGTATTCCCTTGCATATTTGTAAACATCTTCAAGTAATTATAAATGATATTTTTTTCGATGGAGATTGCATCTCTCAAAATCATTTTGCATGGCTTTCCCTTCTATCTCCTTTGATATTGTTAATTTAACATTTTCTCATAATAATGCTGATGTTTTTGTTTACTGTGGTGGTAGAGGCAGTTCATGGAATTATAAAAGCTGATTATGATTTTTATCGTACGGCAGGGCAGTGTGTTGCTTGGCATAGAGAAGTTAGGCATCACTATTTGCCTCCTTCTCGACCTTTGCTAGTGTGGAGGATGCTTTATAACAAACTTCCTTCAGATGATGCATTAGCTCACAAAGATTTTTTTTTGCCTTCAAGGCGTTGCCTATGTTTATGTGAATCTGAGAGCCTAAATCATTTGTTTTCTAAATGCCAATTTGTTGTGACACTATAGTATGCTTTTTCCAGTTTTTTGGAATCTCTTTGAATATCTATTTAGGTTATAAAGCACTACTAAAATCAACTTGGGAAGTGCACCTCTCTTTGCAATTACAAACTTTATTTCGACCTAATATTTTAGCAGTCATTTGGCAAATATGGTATGTAAGAAACAGGCAATGCTTCCATAGTGATACGCTTTCTATTTCTTCATACATTAGGTTTATATGCTGCACGGTTAAGGAGATTAAGGTGTCCAAAATTGGACACATTTATAACTCAGTTATTGATATGCAAATTCTTCGAAGATTTTATATTATTGGTCTGCCCTGGCCATCAACCAAGTCTTTCTCTGTCTAATAGGTTCATCCTCCATTGGGTAGATTGAAATTCAACACTAATGGGGTGGTGAAAGGGTCCCCGAGATCAACAGGCATCGACGATATTTTACAGAATCATGCTAGCACAACATTGTCTTCATTTGTGGCTCCTTTAGAAAACAGGTTTTCTTATGAAGTTGAACTTCTTACAATCATTATTGCTATAGAAAAGGCTTGGAACTATATGCCTATCCTTATTTGGTTTGAAAGTGATAGTATACTTACTGTAACATTGGTGAAGTCGCAGACCAGTCCAATACCTTGGTTCATGAGATTAAAATAGGAAGCTTGCTTAAAAATGTTGAACTATATAATTGCACATCACATGTCGTTAATCTTCATTTTATTAGCTGGTAGGACTCTTATCCATCCTTTTGTAATAAGGTTATGCTTTCAGATGCGATGGGTAAATAATCCTACATATTTTTTTAGTTTCCTTTTAGTTAGTTCTTTTAGCCTTGTATAGGTTGTATCTCAAACATACTTTTAATTACCAAAATGCTCTTCTTATGCCACATTACTTTAAAGCCCTACTTCGTGGGTGTTACAGGACTTGAGCATCATTCTTATCGATATGCTCATTGGTAAGCTTCTTACTTATGAGATGACTCTTGCTAGATACAAAGAGCATGAATAAGAAAAGGAGAAAAAGAAGCCACTAGCTCTCAAAGCAATTTCCACCTTTAAAGCTTAAGATGTAGAACTCATTATGATGATGAGGTGAGTAAAGAACAGGATGAAGAGATAGCTATGCTATCAAGGAAAATGAAGAAAACAATAGTTAACAAATATGGGATGAGACTATCAAGAATTACAAGCAAAGAACTTCAAATTTCAAAGGCTCTTCATTCAATAACAAGGAGAATGTGAAGTGCAATAAGTGTCACAAGAAGAGCCACATCAAAGTGAAGTGTCTAAGGCTTAAAAAATACAAGCACAAGTCTCACAAAAAGGTGGAGACAAAGGCCATAAGGCTATATGGGATGATCCTATATCAAGTGGTGATAAAGGAAGTGAAGAAGAAGTGGTAAGTTTTGTGCTTCATAGTTTTGGAGGATCACTCCAATGAGGTATGCTCCACTTCTCAGTCTATTGCTTTACATGTTTTTTTTTTATGATGATGATGATGATATTGATGAAGGCCTTATTGAGGTCATGAGCTTAGAGATAGAAAAATATAAGAAGAAAGTAGATTTTTATAAGAAAACTAACTCTAAGCTTAAAGATGATATATCCAACTTTCAAAAGGTTATGAAGGAATTAAAAACTTCCAATGATTCTCTTAATGTAACATCCTCGACTGTCCATACATACATTGTCACATGCATTTCATTTGAACATATTCATTTTATAAATGTCTTTCACACGAAACACATGCATACATAGAGATTTTAACTAGACGTGTTCACGAGATAGACTTGACACAGGTCAGTTTATAGCAATAGGAGCAAGTCGTACGTGTCTAATTATAATTTAAATAAGGACACAAGATATTGAAAGTGAAATTAAATAAATGATTACATTTGAAATAAAGGAAATTTAGCATATTTAAATTAAAGTAGACAATTTGACTAGATATGAGGTGAGCAAAACCGAACCAGAATCGAAAACTGAATCAAATTTTATTCGATCTAATTGGTAAATTTATTTTGATTTTTTGGTCTTATTAGTTTAGTTATTAATATTTTATTCGAGGGAAAATTCAAAAAACTAACTAACCAAGAAACCGATTAATATATTAATATATATTTTATTATTTTATATACAATATTTATATAAACAATTAGAAATTACAATTTTAAAAAAATTGAACAGTAATTTTTAAAATTTTTGAAAAGATAAGGTACACTTTTTTCTCTTCAATCTGACATTTTAATCCTAGACCTACCTTCCTTCGTTGTTACTGCGGCTTCCTCTTCTTCAAGACCAAAAAAAAAAATAGTAATAAAATAAAACCTTAATATTTTTCTCGTAAAGGCTCCATCTTCTCCTATCTTTCTTTTCCTATTTCTTTGATCTTTCTATACTCCACTTAAACGACTCAAGATCTCGTTTTCATTTCCTCATGCTGCAACATTGCCGACTCACAATCTCTTCTTTTCCTCTACGTCACCACGTTGTCACTGTCTCTAGCTTCACTGGATCTTTGCACCGAAACCCACTGTGCATTGTGCAAACTCCTCTTCCCAGGCTCTTCATTCCTTAGTCTTTACCATCAGCATTTCTTTTTTTTTTTTTTTTTGCCTTTTTTTTTTTAATGTGATTCTTATATGGATGGTTGTATTTTATTTCATTTTTAATGGAAATTAATTTATTGTGTGGAAAATTCTATAATTGGGCAATAGTAAGATGAATAATATGGAAACCGAATAAACCCATCCAAACTGTTCCAATATATATCTGTTTGGTTTTATTCGCAGAAAAAATCGGTTTGGTACATGTGTATAAATAATTCGGTGATTTTGGTTCGGTTTGGAACCGATACTCACGCGTAAGTATAAATACCTACAAAAAAGTCATTTATAATACCTTACCAACTTTCTAGGTGTCAAACTTTTGTAAATTTATTTTTCGATTATTATTTGATTAGTTCTTGTATGGTTTAAGTGTTAGCATTAAACACTTAGGTTAATCTTGTTCAATGGTTGTGTGTGCGAGCCAAGTTATAAGAATTTAGTTGTTGTATGAACCATAAAACACATGAGACTTTTGGATTCAATGTTAGTATTGGAAAAACACATATTTGAAAGTGATCTAGTTAAAATTCTATTTATAATGTAAATGATTATATTAGTAAAATTTTCAAATGCGAATGGAAAATGGACTAGAGTGTATTAACACCGAATCTTTATAAATTTCGTGTGTCATCACCTTTTCTTACTCTCTTTTATTTCTTGTTAATATTCATTTTGCTCAAAATTTTATTTTAACACCAATTCATTCTTATTTTCTGTGATTATTTGGCCAACAATTATATATGTAAAAAAAAAAAAAAGCCACAAGTGAACATACGTGACTCCAAAACCACATGCAATCCCCACTGTCCGCTGTTATTATTATTATTATTATTATTATTATTATTATTATTATTATTATTATTATTATTATTATTATTATATGTACAACAACCTCATCCCACTAATTGAAAAATTTCCAACGACTATGGAATGATAATAAAAGGATATCAACATATTCATTAGAATATGAAGAATCAAAAAATATAAATTTTATGGCTTGGAAGTTACCGAAAATATGCAGATCTACAAAATTTTGCAGATATTTCGACTAAGGAATTATTCTTCAATCAATTTTTAAATAGTGGTGTTTAGACCTCAAACTGTCTATTTAAAGGTTTTTCATTTTTTTGAGTTCATTTTCATTGTTAGATTTGGAAAATGAATCCAAAAAATAGGAAAAACATGAAGTGCAGACCAACATCTGATTTTCTTTTCGTCATTCCTGCAAATCTAGTCAAAAGTTTGAAAAACTAATATCACTAAAGTGATGAAAAGGTGAAAAAACTTGTTGATATTCGGATGTCATTTGAGCTGTAGTTGGAGCTGGTAATAATGTAGAGATGAAGAGAATAGAGAAATATTTGGAAATAAAAAAGGACTTGATATTATTTTTGGACTTAATGAAAGTTGTGGTTATTCAAACAGTTGGGTCATTTTCTGCTATTACTTTCATATAAATTTTGAATATCGAATCAGATTAATTAGATAGGTTTTCAAACGAATCTTAAAGACTGAATCCAAATAATTTTTGGATCGAGTTTTTTCTAGTGGATTGAATAGTGTACATTGAATAGTCATCCATTTATGACTATTCAATGGATTGAATAGTGTACATTATATTTTTTCTAACTGCTTAAAATAAATTTGTATTATATAGAATACTAAAATATTACAAAGGAAGCAAAATATGTCTTTATTGTCTTTTCATTGTTCAACATTGCTAATATAATCTTTAAAAAATCCGTTGATTTATGAATTCCAAACTCTTTAAATTACTTATAAGATTCACATACTATTCTAAACAGTACCAGTAACATATAAAAGGCTCAAACAGTTCAACAATTAATAGTATTAATTTCATTCAATTTATAAACACATTTGATTATAGTCAGTTTGAGTATTACACTAACTTTTAAAAAAAATAAACCAACCGATTAAACAAATATAGTTATATTAAGTATACAATGACAGCAAACTAACACATCTATTTATAAGATTAATTGATATAACATAATGTAATTGGAATTTAGTAACAACACAAAAAGACATATTCCTTATTTCTGTTATTTTTCAGCTAACTAATAATGATCAGTAAAAAAAGACATCCAAAAATTAAAGTAACAAACTATCCACCATATAAAGTATACAATACCAGCAAACTAACATAACATTTATAAGTAAAACGATATAAATTAATTTTACAGGAAATCAATAACAAAAAAAATCACATTCTCTCATAG
>CATIWF010112847.1:0-14043 GCA_949630135.1 Balakata baccata
AGCTTAGCAAAAGTATTAAAACACTCAGATCTAATTGAGGTGGTGAATACTTGAGCCAAGAGTTTCAAGTCTATCGTAGGGATAATGGGATTTTATCCTAGTGGACTCCACCTTTCATGCCACAACACAATGGTGTGGCTGAAAGGAGAAACCAAACATGGTAAGGTCAATGATGAGCTTAGTAGAACTCCCTAAGTCCTTTTGGGGTTATGAACTGATGACTGTCGTTTATATATTAAATAGAGTCCCTTATGAGATAGTTGATACTACTCCATATGAGATATAAAAAGGCAAGAAGCCTATACTTTCTCATATGAAAGTATAGGGTTATCTAGCTTATGTGAAGTGGATAATGTCAAACAAGCTAGAAGCTAAATCTAACTGATGTCTGTTTGTAAGATATCTAAAAAAATGATTGGATATCAATTTTGCAATCCTTTGGAACAAAAGGTATTTTTTTCAAAGCATGCTACCTTCTTGGAGAAAAAGTTTCTTCTTAAAGGAGATAGAAGGAGCAAGATTGAACTTGAAGAAGTTCAAGATGCTCTAACAGACATACATCAATTGTCAGAACCCAAACCTATTATTCATGGAGATGAAATAATAGCTACACCATCTGATACACAAGATATTCGTAGATCTAGTAGGATACATTTTGCTCATGAGAGATATGGATTTCTCATAAGCGATTAGAATGATATCTTGCTCATAGAGGATTTTGAGCCTACTAGCTATGAAGAAGTTTTGAATCAGAATTTGATAAATGGCTAAAGGCCATGAAATAAAAAATGGATTCCATGTATGAAAACCAGGTATGGACCTTAGTTGACCCACCCGAAGGCATAAAGCCCATAAGGTGCAAATGGGTCTTCAAGAAGAAGACTGACATGGACGGTAATGTTGTTACCTTTGAAGCTAAACTAGTAGCTAAGGGTTATTATCAAAGACAAGGAATTGACTATGACGAAACTTTTAGTCTAGTAGCAATGCTTAAATCCATTAGGATACTTCTAGCCACTGTTGCTTATTATGACTATGAGACATGGCAAATGGATGTGAAGACAACTTTCCTAAATGGAAATCTTATCGAGGATGTGTACACGACACAATCAGAGGGCTTCACATATAAGGATAGTAAAAAAGGTATGCAAGCTTCAAAGATCCATTTATGGATTGAAGTAAGCTTCTAGGAGTTGGACCATTTGATTTGATAAGACAATCAAAGAGTTTGCTTTCTCACAAAATCAGGATGAACGTTATATATATAAGAAGGTTAGTGGGATTGCAATTATTTTTCTTATATTATATGTGGATGACATATTAATTATGTCAAACGATGCCTTGGTACTTCAAATCGTTAAAGTTTGGCTTTCCAAGAATTTCTCCATAAAAGACCTTGGAGATGCAACCTATATCTTGGGGATGTAGATCTATAGAAATAGATCTAAGAGGTTGCTTAGTCTTTCTCATTCTACATATATAGATAAGATGCTAAAGAGATTTAGCACGGAGTAGTCTAAGAAATGGTTCATTCCCATGACATATGGGATTACTTTTTCAATGTCTATGTATCCAAAAACACAAAATGAGAGGACTTGTATGAATTTGATCCCATATGTTTCGTCTATAGGATCAATCATGTACACTATAATATGTACTAGACCAGATGTATCATATGCTTTAAGTGTCACGAGCAGATATTGATCATACCCTGGGGATCTTGGAGATACAACCAACATCTTGGGGATAAAGATCTATAAAGATAGATCTAGGAGGTTGTTTGGTCTTTCTTAGTCTACATATATAGACAAGATATTAAATAGATTTAGCATGAAACTGTCCATGAAAGGATTTATTCCCATGACTCATAGGATTACCCTTTTAAAGTCCATGTGTCTAAAAAAACAAGACAAGAGGACTCATATGAGTTTGATCCCATATACTTCGGCTGTAGGATCAATCATGTATGCTATGATATATTTTAGACCCGATGTATCATATGCTCTGAGTGTCACGAGCAGATACCAGTTAGACCCTAGTAAGGGTCATTAGGTGGCTGTCAAGAATATCCTTAAGTACTTGAGAAGGACTAAGGATGTATTCTTGGTTTATAGAGATGGAAACCTTGAGGTAAGCGAATATATAGATGTCAACTTTCAAACTGATAAGGATGACTCAAAATCCTGATAAGGTTACATATTCATAGTACATGGTGGTGCAATCAGTTGGAAGAATTCCAAACAGGAGATGACTGTAGATTCTACAACTAAAGCATAGTACATTGCAGCTTTCGAGGCAACTAAGGAAGTGGTTTGGATAAGGAAGTTCATCAAAGAGCTAAGGGTGGTTCCCAGCATTGTTGACTTGATACATCTATATTGTGACAACAATAGAGCCATTGCATAAGCAAATGAACCACGGTCTCATCAAAGATCCAAACATGTGCTTAAATGCCACTATGTGATTAGAGAGATCATAGGTAAAGGTGATGTAAAAGTAGAAAGAGTGGCCACTGATTAGAATATTTTTTATCCACTCACAAAGCCACTTCTGCAAAAGAAGTACGTTTCACATATACTCGCCTACTGTATTAGTTATAAAGGTGACTGACTTTAGTGCAAGTGGGAATATGTTAAAGAGGTGCTCTAAAAGTAATCGCCATTAGCACTTATTGTACAAACTCATTTACATGAATAAAAACAATTTTATTTAATTAATGTTCATTTACATTATGAATTGATTAGATATTAAATCAATTAATAAAGTTCATGATATAAACATAACATGAAGGAAATCATGATGAGATCGTGGTATTGAGATTCCTATTATGTGCAATTATATATCTAAACTATCCTTAGTCATAGGATTAACAAGATTGGACATTGTTGATCTGGATAGACTGACACATATTATACTCCTTGATTGGATCAAGCAGTAGATCTCATAATTTGTAGACATGAGTTGTTTAGAGATAACATATGGATGCTTGCTAGAGTAGTCAAGTTTATTGGATGACATGCTACGAGACCATCACATGGATCTTTTATTCTATATCAGTGATAGTCTCATCATAGCAATGGTGCAGGTATCGTTAAACTTGAGATGCTCAAAGTTATCTTGGATATTGATCCTATACTTTGACTTCATTCCTTGTTACCTCAGGAGAGGTCTCTAATAGGGTGGTCATTGGGTACAACTTGAAGTGTTCGAAGGTAGTTGAGTAGCCAATAAAGGATTAACCACTCCTGATAGAAGGAGAGTATACATACAGCCTCTTATCGAGATCATTACTTAGGAATCTCTAGCTAGAGTGGAAATATAATGAAAATAGTCTTCAGTGATATATCTATAAGTGTAATGAGTCTCAAAGACAAGATCTAACATCACTTGAACTAGATATGACATAGTTAATCTAGTGGGAGCTGATAGTGAGTCTATACTCTGAACTAAGTGGGATATAATAGGGTGAAGGGGCGAATTGCATAGATATTATCTATGGAAAGGTTCATAGTCAAATCACTGACTTTCCGGTCAATTAGGGGTCATGATTTATTGCTTGATATCGCTCGAGATCAAGTGTTAATCTGAGTGGCCAGTATAACTGGGAACCTAATAGGTCATACACATTGAAGGTGTGCAAAGGAAGTAAAATAGACTTTTGAATTGGATCCAAAACGGAGAGAGAAAGGCTGGTCCATATAGCTTCCCATTCCCGAGCAGGAACGTCTAGCTCGTGATCTGGAAAAAACTATTGGACTTAAATTACACTATGTCCCAATCGGGACATGTGATGTCACAACTGAGAACTGCCCGATTTTAGGCATATCCCGACTAGGTCCATCGTAAAAAAGGAAAACTTAATTTGATTAGGATTCTTTGAACAAGGGTTTTGAACCTTATTCGTTTATGGACTATAAATAGTCCTTTTTCAGACCTTAGAAAGTGCTACACATAGAAAAGAACAAAAGAGTTTTGTTCTTCCTCTTCCTCCATTGCCCATTCTCTTGCTAGCACAAGAGATTGTGCAAAATTCGTAGCTTTAGGGTTTTCCTCCTTGTTACCTTCACATAGATTTTTGTTAGAGGTGATCTAATAGGATTAATATGGTTTGCAATAACTCAGTAAGATGTATTGATGATCAAAATTCTCTAAAGTAAAAAGTGATCTTCTTCAAACCCTTTTACAGATAATTATTCATAGCTATATAGGGTGATTTCCGTAATTTTCTGCTATGTATGTGATATGCATGGTTAAATCCCAACACCATCCTCTCTAGTTCCAGCAGCTATCAGAAATTTTCAATAAGGGAATGCTTGGAGCCAGACACTTTTTTTTTCAATATACATCATCATTCCTCTCTAGTTCCAACAACTATTAGGAATTTTCAATAAGGGAGTACTTAGAGCCAAACACTCTATTTTAAGCCATCACAATCCTTTCTCTTTAGTTCTAGTAACTATTAAAGATTTTCAACAAGGAAGTGCTCTGAGCCAAATGCTCTCTTTTTATCCACTATAATCAATCCTATCTAGTTCCAGCAACTATTAGAGATTATCAATAAGAGAATACTTAGAGCCAAATACTCTCTTTTAACCCCTCACTATACTTGATTTCTAGTTCCAGTAGCTATTACAGATTTTTAGTAAGGGAGGGCTTGGAGCAAAATACTCCTTTCAGCCCCCAACATCCTTCCTCTCTAGTTCCAATAACTATTAGAGATTTTCAACAATGGAACTTGGAGCCAAACACTATCTTTTAAGCCATCGTCCTCCTTCCTCTCTGGTTCTACTAGGTATTAGTAATTTTCAAGAAGGGAGCACTCAAAGCCAAACACTATCTCAATCTAGGTATTAGTCATTTTTTACTTTATTGGAGGAAAAATCGTATGTAATTTTTCACTTTTGCATGTTCATTCTTTTAGAAATGATATAGATATTAAGTTTTTATTTCTCTTGTTTTTATTCCCACCATCCTTCCTTGCTAGTTCCAGTAGCTACTGGAGATTTTCAAGTAGGGAGAGCCCAGGGTCAAACACTTTCTCAATCAAATTATTAGTCACATTTTACTTTGTCGCTGGAAAAAGCATATTGAATTTGCCACTTTTTAACATTTTAATGCTATGAGATAATTCAATTTTAAAATATGTGCTCATCAAAAAAAAAAAAAAAACAAAAGACTAGCAGTTAAGATGGAAAGTAATAGAAAAAATTTTTAAAAAAGAAGAAGAAAAGAGAAACAGTAAGAAGGAAATTAGTGAGAGAATTTTAGAAAAATCTTCCACACTCATCAATCTATTAAGAGATATTAAACTTGGTCCAAATAAAAAGAAAAGATTAACAATCTATTAATATTTTTTTCTTTTAATAATTAGGTAGTTGACCCATGAATAAAAAATCTTCAAATCATTACTTGTCTCATTATGATGATCAATCTCAGCCTCAGGCTAACCCACTACCCATATTTACTTTTAAAAGGTTAATTAAAAAATTAAAAGAAAACATAAATAAATACTTTTTGTGCACCTTTCAATTCATTAAAGTTTACTCTCTCTATTTTCTTTTTCTATTTTTGATTTTTTGTGCTTGAATTTTGATTTCTTCTTCAAGTTCACGATATTTATTCCCTCTCAGTTTACAGATCTCTTACTTTCCTTTGCATCACTTCACTGCATATCTTACATACTTTCATAAAAAAAATGTACCTTAAAAATATTCACATTTTTCTTTATATTTTAACTATATTTTTTAAGTTATGTTAATTTTTCATACTATCAATAAGTGAAATAATAATAAATAGAGTAACATACTACGACCTTTTTGAAGTTTAGTTGAATAGACTAGTTAGTCCCTCTATTTTTGAAAATATATTATGAAGTCTCTCATGTTGGATTTAATACATTATCTAGCACTTCTGTTTATTTTTACTAAACAAAATACCAATCTTTAGTCTCCATTCGGTAAAATAAGGGTAATTTTGATAGAATATTTCATTTAAAAGTAACGGAAGGGTCTTTTAATTAATAAAACCAAACTTGATGCATTTTATAATGTATTTTCAAAAATGGAATGACCAACTAGTGTATTCAATCAAACCTCAAGAGGTCGTAGTATTTTAATTACCCTAATAATTGTAAGTAATTAAGGATTACCAAATTAATGGCCTAATAATAAGAGATGTAGGGTTTATGATAGTTTTCTTAGTGGCCAAAACACACCTTAATACAATCTCTTTTAAGTACCCACCATCCTTTCTCTCTGGTTCTAACAACTATTAGAGATTTTCAACAAGGGAGGTCTCGGAGTCAAAAACTCTATTTTTCAGCCCTCACCATTCTTCATCTTTAGCTCCAGCAGATTACCCACCATCCTTTCTCTCTAGTTCTAACAACTATTAGAGATTTTCAACAAGGGAGCTCTCGGAGTCAAAAACTCTATTTTTCAGCCCTTACCATTCTTCATCTTTAGCTCCAGCAGCTATTAGAATTTTTAACAAGTGAGCGAATCGAAGCCAAATACTCTTTTTATCCCCTATTATCCTTCCTCTCTAGTTCCAACAATTATTATATATTTTCAACAAGGGAGCACTAGGAGGCAGACACTCTCTTTTAAGCCCCTGCCATCATTACTCTCTAGTTTCAACAGGTATTAGAGATTTTCAACAAGGGAGCATTCTGAGTCAAACACTTTTTTAGCCCCTATCATATTTTCTCTCTAGTTCAAGCAACTTTGAGAGATTTTTAATAAGGGAGCACTTAGAGCCAAACTATCTCTTTTCAACTACCATCATCCTTCCTTTTTGGTCTAGTAGCTATTACAGATTTTCAACAAAAGAGCCCTCAAAGTGAAACACTCTCTTTTAAACTCTATCATCCTTCCTCTCTAGTTCCAACAGCTATTAGAGATTTTTAGTAAGGAATTTCTCGGAGCCAAATACTCTTTTCTTAGCCATCGCCATCATTCTTATCTTATTCCAATTGCTATTAGAGATTTTCAAAAAGGAAGCACTCAAAGCCAAACACTCTTTTTAAAGCCCCCAACATCTTTCCTCTCTAGTTCTAAGATTTTCAACAAGAGAGCACTCGGAGCTAATCACCCTCTTTTTAGCCCCCACCATCGTTCCTTTCTAGTTCTAATAGCTATTAGAGATTTTGAAGAAATGAGTACTCGGAGCCAAACACTCTTTTTAAAGAACCCATCATCCTTCCTATCTGGGTGCAGCAACTATTAGAGATTTTCAACAAGGGAGCTCTCAAAGCCATACACTATTCTTTCAACTATCATCATTGTTCCTCTTTAGTTCCAATAACTATCAGAGGTTTTTAACAAGAGAGCACTTGGAGTAAAACATTATCTTTTTAACCCCCACCATCCTTCCTCTCTAGTTCCAACAGCTATTAGATATTTTTAAAAGGAGAGCTCTTAGAGCCAAACACTCTCTTTTAAATTTCCACCATCCTTCCTTTCTGGTTCCAGTAGCTATTAATGATTTTTAAGAAGCGAATACTCTAAGCTAAACACTCTCTCAATCTAGGTATTAGTCTCTTTTCACTTTGATGGCAATGGCTGAAAAAAGAGTATTTGGCTCCGAGCAATCCCTTATTGAAAATCTCTAATAGCTGCTAGAACTAGAGAGGAATGATGATAGGGTTTAAAAGAGAGTGTTATCCTTTGAGGGCTCTCTTGTTGAAAATCTCTAATAGCTACTAGAATTAAAAAGGAAGGATGGTGGCGGTTGAAAAGAGAAAGTTTGGCTTTAACGCTCCCATATTAAAAATCTCTAATAGTTGTTAGAACCAGAGAGGAAATGTTGTAGGTGAATCAGAGCCAAACACTCTCTTTTCAGCCCCTACTATCCTTCCTTTCTAGTTCCAACAACTATTAGATATTTTCAATAAGGGAGCACTGTGAGGCAAACGCTCTCTTTTAAGCCCTTGCCATCATTCCTCTTTGGTTCTAGCAGGTATTATAGATTTTTAATAAGGGAGCATTCTGAGCCAAACACTCTTTTTAGCCCTTACCACATTTCCTCTCTAGTTCCAATAACTACTAGAGATTTTTAATAAGGGAACACTTAGAGCCAAACTCTCTCTTTTCAACTGCCGCCATCCTTCCTCTTTAGTTCGAGTAGCTATTAGAGATTTTCAACAAGGAAGCCCTCAAAGTGAAATACTCTCTTTTAAACTTTATCATCCTTCCTCTCTAGTTTTAGCAGCTATTAGAGATTTTCACTAAGGGATCGTTCGAAGCCAAATACTCTTTTTTTAGCCATCACCATCATTCTTAACTTATTGTAGTTGTTATAAGAGATTTTCAAAAAGGAAGCACTCAGAACCAAACACTCTCCTTAAAGCCCCTAACATCCTTCCTCTCTAGTTCTAACAGTTATTGGAGATTTTCAACAAGAGAGCACTCGTAGCCAATCACTCTCTTTTCAGCCCCCACCATCATTCCTTTCTAGTTCTAATAGCTATTAGAGATTTTGAAGAAGTGAGCACTCAGAGCAAAGCACTCTTTTTAAAGCACCCATCATCCTTCTTATCTAGGCGTGGTAGTTATTAGAGATTTTCAACGAGGGAGCGCTCAAAGCTAGACATTCTTCTTTCAGCCACCATCATCATTGCTCTCTAGTTCCAACATTTATAAGAGATTTTCAATAGGAGAGCTCTAGGAGCCAAACATTATCTTTTTAGCTCCCACCATCCCTCCTTTCTAGTTCCAGTAGTTATTAGATATTTTCAACAAGAGATAAGCCCCACCATCCTTCTTTTTTGTTTCCAGCAACTATTAATGATTTTCAAAAAGGGAACACTTTAAGCCAAACACTCTCTTTTAAAGACCAAACATTCGTCCTTTCTGTTTCCAATAGTTATTAATGATTTTCAAGAAGTGAACACTCTGAGCCAAATACTCTCTCAATCTAGGTATTAGTCTCATTTTACTTTGTTGTAGGAAAAATCATATGGAAATTTTCACTTCATTCGTTTTTGTTCTTTTAGAAATAATACAGATATTGACTTGTAGTTGGAATTGTTTAGGTTCTTGCAACCTTACAATTGTTAACTGATGTCTATTTATGTGTGCAAATTTAACCTTTAGTGAACTTGACATCTCAATTATTTGGGTCTCTTCATCTTATGCATGACGCAGTATTTTAATGATTGTCCAATGAGCCATTTTGTGACACCTCGCCTATATAATAAGAATAATCCTACCATATAAGCGGAATATCACATGATGAACTAAAATAACTTGTCTGAATTAAAATCTATTTAATTATTAATTTTATTTACATGAATATATTATCTACTAGATTAGGCTTATCTTTTTTAGTTTGTTTTATCTCATGTCATCACTTCACATCTATACATCACTTGTTATAATTATCATTCATATATTAAATATTTACAAGCTATCAAATATATTCTTAATACGTATACATAGCATAGTGTCTAACCAATACGCATGCACAAAAATTAAAAACAAAAGTATAAATTAATCAACCCACTAGCCAAGTTTTATGTGTCTCCTCTGATATGGGCTCAGACTTCTTCTTGGTCAACTTTATAACTACTATGTACAGACTCCAATTTTCTACGTGAGAGAAATCAATGCTAAGCTATCTCTAGCTTAATGGTACATATATGCATTAAAGTTTTTCCCGATGCAGTCACACAATTGCATGATAAGAATAAATTATGGCATATTTAAATTTAACATGTAAGAAAACTAAAGTAATTAAGCAATCAATATGTGAAATTCTCATGCAGCAAATATAATACATATATTCCAAACATTTATTTATTTCACCATATTATATACACATACATTTATATCATGACAAATTTTCGAAAAATCAAATTTCACATAAATCATTAAATATAAGTACATATTTCTTTTATTATTTATTTACCATTACTTCAGATAGTCCAATTCTCGTCCCCGGATTGTTCGGATACAGGGTGTGAAATAGACACTCCTAGAGCTTAAGCCACTCACTCTACTCGCTATAATCATAAGTCAAGGGCACTTCCAGAGCTTAAGCTACCTTGATTGCGTACAACATTATCTGTATATATAGGATTAGGGGCGCTCCAAAAGCTTAAGCCGCCCTGTCCTCAAATCATATTCATATCGGTACTGAAATTCCTTGAATGGTACACCATCTATCCTAAGCAAGTCCTCATGTTAAGACCTGGTTGATTTATTTCATAAACATAATCACATATCCACAATTTATTTCAAAATCATATAATAACATGACATTTCATCATGTATTATTATTAATTAAACACACAATCATTACATTCAATTCTCAATATATTGTATATACTTTAATTATCAAACATTATCCCATAATCATAAATATACTATAATATATAATTTCTTTATTTCAATGCATGCGTTATGTCATACACACACAATATCATGCAATTAGGGCGAACTAAAATGCACATATGTACTCACCTTAATGGAGCTTTACAAAATCCAAGATTATGAAGCCTGTCTACTCTTAGGAGTCTCCAACTTATTGTGAGCCTAATTTAAAAATACAATTGATCAATACTCTGTTAGAATACTTATTTCTTATTTGATTTAAATAAATAATTAAAGTTTTCCTAAGTGGCAACATAACTTTTTAGTACTATTGACTCTATAACTTTTTCTACACTTATCCAATTTATGTGATTCTTATTTCTAATTAAATTTAACATCAAGACTATAATATATTACAATTTGAGAATTTTTGGAGCATTATACAATTTTTGGTGCAATTCCAAAATTTTCCCTATCTTCTGCTCTTAGACGGTTTTGATATACTATATTTAAAAATTCATATATTTCAACATATATGTTGTATTGTTGTGAAACTTTAGAGTAACTTAGATAGGATAATTTTAAACATTTTTTATATTTACCACTTTTATCCATTTGTTCTCTAAAGTCCTTAATTTATAGGGAAAATATAACTAGTCCAATATAGGATAACAACCGACCAGTGTCCGTTTTATAATCATAACTCACCAAATACACAATCATTTAAGGTAAAACTTCCACCAGAATTAGATAAGACATATATCTAAAACTTCATGTTTTTTACTTTGGTTGATTCAAGCTACAAATAATTCAAAAATGAGGACGAAATTGCTAGAGCTGCACAGGTGCAAGGAAGCAGCTCAACCCAGGAACAGTTATGATTCACTTTATTATAACTCAATCTACACAATAGAGATTTATACGAAATTTGGTAGAAAGCTAGCAGATACATAGAGCTACAACTTTTTTGTTTTGAGTTTCTTTTAGTTAGATCTTTAAGATGATAAAAAAAAATGTATCCAATTGATATTTTTCCAGGGACCAGTCTCAATCAATTGCATATATTTTTTTCTATAGACTAAATCTTGCAAAATTATTTATATAGCCATAAACCTAAGACATTATTTTACAGGTTTTATATGTTTAACAATTTTCTGAAATCAGTCTCCATGGACATCAAAATCGGAGCACAACATACTACCATAACACAAACATAATAACTCTAAATAACCCAAGAACAATAGAGAAGAGATTACTTAACAAAAACCATTTAATTTGGAGTGGTTTTGATGCAAATATTGGGGGGAAGCATGTGGAAATTGGGGCTAATATTGTTGGGGGAGAAGAAGAATGGAGAAAAATTGAGAAAATTGTGTAGAATCTTATCATTTTATAGGACCCCAAAATGGCCACTCTACCACCGACTTTTATTTCCATTCATCAGAGTTTTTTTTCCCTAACATTTTGTACCATCTTATTTTTATTTTTTTAAATTTTTTTCTTATTTTCTTATAATTTTTTTCCTTTATTTTTTTAACTTAATAATTTATTTATTATTATTATTTCCACATTTTTACATATATTTAGTTCTACTAATTTTTACTGAAATACAATTTAATCGTGTGGTCTTTTCTAATAAAATTAATTATATTAATCAATTTAATTTATTTTAATTTCTAATTTAGTCATTTATTCGATTTTTTATTCCTAATGCTTTTCCCACAGTTTCCATGTGTATGGCTCACACACTTATTCTAACTAGACCCTAATTAGCGAGCATTACACATTTACAAGTAAGCATGCATTAAGGCATATGGAGGAAGTTATAAAGATAACAATTTGCTAACAAAAATTTCTTCAAAATTAAGATTGTGGCTCAATTAGCAACACATGTTGAGTTTATTGGGAATAGCTATTGGGTTCAAACCCCACTAAACACTTCCTTAGGAGGAGCGAAGAGCTTTAACTATAATTAAGCCCCAAACAATATTAGTTTCAAGCCGTAAAACAAATGAGTAACTTGTGGTTTACACCATCAAAGAAAAAAGATTTCTTTAAAGCTGAAATTTCTTTTTAGTTGATGGTGCAAGTAACTTTTACAACCTTTTGCTTACATTCTCAATTATGACTTTGGTCTCTTTGTATCTATTAACCACTTAAGAGTATTACTATTTTTTATACTCAAACGAAGTAACTGTCATACTTTAAAACAAAATTTTGGCTATTTTTTTTTAAATTGTTTTAAAGGAATAAAGCTTTATAAAATAGAAAGAAAGGAAATATCCTCAAGCAAATCGAGCAGATTCAGCTTATTGGGTAATCTTCTCAATCAAAACTTGAACTGCACTCAACAAAAATGCCCAATGAGCAACATAGGCAACCTTATAATAAAATCGTTTGACATAAACAAAAGAGTAGAAAAATAATTGACTACACAAATCTAGAATATCATCTAAAGTTACTCTCATGGAGGTCCCTCTTAAGTTCGAGGAACACAAGGATAAAATCACTAGCTAAACATCCGATTCAACCACAACATTTGAGAACCTAGAGTCTCTAGCCATCAAAAGCCCAAATACAATGTCATAAGCCTTATAGTTTCCACATCCACTACAACAAGTGAAGGCTTGCCTCTTGACACCAAAACAACACCTTTCTCATCTTGGATCTCAAACCCCAATCTTGCATTAGAAGATCCATTATCAAAAAAAGCATATATATTATTTTTAATAGCTCCTAGCTCTAGAGGTTTCCATAATGGCACCTTATTAACTATAGATATCCATCTTTCCTCGAAACATTCAAAAATTCCTAGTTGAGCTCTACAGCAAAATTAGCAACAAGAAATTGGTTTTTGTAACTTTTCCTATGAATCAATGAATTACGGTCATTCCACATTTTCCCACATCGTGTACCAAAATAGCAAGATTGTCTCTCTGTCCAGATAACTATACATTTCGATGAACTAATTCCTCGTAGAACAACATTGTATAAGATCGCTTATAAGATTCAAAGCACTACAAAACCTAACTCCTATAGCCTAGATACATTCTTTAAAAACACAGATCCCTTTCTCTAGTTCACAATAACTTATGGGATAGGTCAAGTTGCAACTAATACCTCTTCCAGCAAGATTATTCGCAGAAGGTGACAAATCTGCTATCAATCTCCAACAAAAATGTCGAACTTCTAGGGGAATAATGCCTTTCCAGATTATCTACCAATTGAAACATTGAGAATGAAAGGAACTTGGTCTTTTATCATCCTCTAACTGGATTTTCATAGCCATATCGTAACCTAATCTGACCGAGTAGGCCCCATTTTTCTCAAAAGGCCAAATAAGAACATCTCTAAAAGTCTCACACTGATGGGGATCTTCAAGATAATCTATGCTTTGAATGTAAGAAAACTTCCTTAACTAAATCCCATTTCCAAGATTTGAGCTCATGATCAATCAAGCAACTGACCTTGGCATCCAAAGGCAATAGTCGAGGAACTAAATGCTTTCTAGCAGAACTATCAAGCAACCATTGATCATCCCAAATGAAGGGTTTTGATCATGTATCAAATACATATAATGCAGAGGAAAATAAAAATTTTCAAAACCCGAATCAAAGGATTATACATGTGCCAATTAAAACTAATTTAACCAAAGAAAATTCAGAATTTATACCTTTATAATTTCTTGATTTTTCTTCAACATCTCACCTTGTTGGGTTGTAGCAAACCA
>CATIWF010112851.1:0-11649 GCA_949630135.1 Balakata baccata
CTTCATGCTCATTTCCTCCACCTAAAACCTAAAATCATGAAAAACACAATTAGATATCAAATTTATCTATAAATCACATAAAAACAAGAAAACTAAACAACTAGAAGCAACTATAAAACTATAACAAATATGAACACATCAGACGTACAGTCCATCTGTCAAAATACCCTCTTTGTCCTTTTTAGCCAATACTCAGTAACTGCAGCGTTATCCTCATTACGGCCGTAAAAATCTATAGCTCCCAACTTCCAAAGCTTCTCAAACCGCATCTTTGTAGTAGCTAGTCTGACAAAATGTCGTAAGATCTCCACCATATCCTCCAATAGCTCCTCTCTTATTGAACTCAAAACCGGAGCCTGTCTATCATGTCTATGTGGTCTATCAGATCTATATGATCTATTAGATCTACGGGTAGATGTACTGCCCTCAGCTACCCTCTATCGCCAGAGAGGATACGAAGTATCTGTACTCGATGGTATATATGACTCAGGAGTTTCCTTCCTATCATGTCGTAATGACTTATATTCCTCAGTAGTCTTCTCTCCGACTTTCTACAATAGCTCATATTCCTCGGAAGTCTCTTTTCTGATTTTCCGTAATTGAGATCTATCGCCCTACAAAACCAAATAGTAACCCATATTAGGAAGCAGTAGCAGTTTCTTTTTGCATTCAAAATACTTTTCAAAAACCAATGCATGAACAGACAATTATAGTTCTACCCCATTTCTGTCCTAGAACCGCCTAAACTTAGATCTGATACCAATAAAATTGTAACACCTCTTATCTTTCCATATACACCATTGTATGCTAAACTGATAAGTAGTGTTATGATTTACAAAACCAAATACCAAAATATTTGTAAATAATATAAAATATTATAACATTTTTCTTTTAAGTAGAATAAAAATATAAAACAAGAATATATGCAATATAATTCTAAACTCGCTCTCTGTCTATATTCCGTTATATATGAGTATTTAAATTTTTTTTTACAACATTAATGCCATAATAATAAAATACAAAAAAAAGGTCAACCCGCTCGAAATGACTACCACTATGCTTTGCTCCATATTGTAGGGTCCACTATCAGCGATTTTATATCTACAATGTTTGTCGTTTTATCTTTACTTTAAACTTGCACGAGAAAAAAACAAACTCTCGCACTAAATTATACAACTCAGTGGTACAGTAATTTATAATAACAGTAATTTATAGAAAATATCAAATATAAAATATTTCATCAATATCATAAACTTATAAAAATCTCTTGTCATGCCCATATATTAAATAATCAAATATTAATTACAGAAAAACGAGGAGTACATATCATTTTATGATCCCAGAAAACCCACCGGATTAGAGAAATAATGTGAATAAATTATATCACACGGTCCCAGGAAACCCAGCAGACCGAATATATGTATCATACGACCACAGAAAATCCATCGGGCTGTAGAGTATAATACATGACCATAGGAAATTTATCGGGCCAATAACCCAATTGACATGTCAATAACTCTCTACACTGTTATCTATGCTAATATATGTGCTAAGATATCAAATTCTTGTCAAATATGTATTTCCATAATATTTCAAACTATTTTATCATATAAACTTATTTAAATTAAAACTTCATTAAAATCATATTTAAAACATTTAATGGCTAAAATTATAAATTATTGTACAGACATCAACTTTCACATGCCGATATTTGCCGGCTCTTTTCCCTGGTCTGCCTTTGGGGCCGGTCTCGTAATTGCGCCTGAACAACAATAATTTGATTAACTACAAAGTTATTTTTAACATATTTTCTGTTGAAAATAAAACTTTCAATTACTTCCCGCTCTCTCATATATCAAAATATCGATATTATATTTTTTCGTTATACTTGTTTGATGCATAATTCGAAATTTCGGTCACCCAATACGCTTTCCGGCGTAACAAAAAATTTTCCAATATATATATATATATATTTTTTAATCTTTGTAAACATTTCATTTTCCTTATTTTTCATCTTCCAAACTATTTTTCTTCTTTTACTTTCATTTTTCCTTTTTCTCCAAAAATTTATTTTTCTACTCAAAAACTTCTATTAATTCAATAAATGCTTTAAAAATTTCAAATAAATTCCTATAATCTCTTTAGCATATTTTCTTGTATTTTCCATCACCAATTTAATCAAAATAATATTCAATAATTTCCAATAAATTTTTCAATAATTAGGCCAAAAATCCAAAAATTCACCAAAAATATTTCATTCATTCCAAAAATTATCTTCCACTTCAAAACACTCCATTTAACTCCATTTTCATCATTTTATGGCACAAATATTTTAAAATAAATTTTAAAAAATTCGGCCATAATTATGAAAAATTTCTAAAAATTCCACAAAAATTCCTAAAAATTATTTTCATCAATTTTTTACCATATCCATCTTTCTTAAGTCTCATTCTATTCATTATCCATTTTTATTTAATTTTTTATTTAATTTTTCTACAAAATCTCAATTCCTCTTTTTCACAAATTCAACATCAAACATACCATCAAACTAAAATTTATTCACAACAATCATCCAAACCAACTTAAATCAATAAAAATTTGAAAGAAAAGTGAAGAAAATTTCACCTCAAATTTTTTTAGAATTTTTGACCGATATTTGATTTTCCTCCAAAAATATTTTTTTCACTATTACTTAATTTCTTTTACCTCCTTAGCCTTGGATTATGATAATTTGTGAGAGAAAAATTGAAAAAAATTAAAGAAAATGATATGTTGGTCGTGCAAAGGAAGAAGGAGAAGAAGATGATGGGGTTTTTACTTTTTTTATGATGAGTTGTTAATTTTTTTGGTATTTTTTTTACTTTATATAGTTGATTAGAGTTTAATTAATCTTAATTGAGCTTAATTCTTGCTCCTATTGGTCAATTAAAATTAACCAAAAAGATATTTTAAATTTTATCCAATTTAATCTAAAATAAATATTAACTTTGGACTTTTTCCACCAACTTTCCAAACTTTTCAATTTAGTACTTGAGCAAATTTATTTTCTTAAATTTCATATCTCAAATGACCTTATCTCCTTTAATTGAAGATACCAATATTCTCAGAAAAATTTTCTCTTCGGAATGTTTTTTTTGATTTTGCAAAATGACCACCAGTGCGAAAATTTCGTTTTTGTGGTTTAGTCATTTTTCTAAATCATGCCCGTAAAAATTCATTTGAAGTCCGATTTCAAAATTATTAGTTTTAAAAATCTTAGAATTCAATTGTGATCATCTTGCCATCATTGCGATCGTAAACGCATATCTCTAACTCTCAATCGGAATATTAGACTGTAAATCTACACTAGGAATATTATTTATACAAATCAGAGCCCTTAACCTCTAAACATCTCCATATAACATCACTTATGGCCTTAAAATATTATTCTCTCCATTATGGTATGCTTAACTCAAATTCTTACCGCTGGGCGAAAATTCTGTATTTCCGGACCAGTATGTTGCCTTGATTTACGTGTATGACATGAAATTGCAACGTTTCATCAAATCAACTCAATATTCATATTAAGCGTCATATTATCACATTAAATTAGATTTTTCATGCTTATATGTCTGTATTTAAACTCTGGTTGGTATGCTTCCATATTGCGGTACAAACAACAGCAATACGCCTATACGGTTAGGGTCTATATCACAGACGTGACATGGGTTGGGTGGCAGTGCCTTCTTAGAGCAACATTATCTCTGTAATTAATTTGTAATTGTAAAAAATAGGTCCTCCTGTTGCATCAGTAAAATTTTAATTATAATTTTAAATATATTTTATCTTTACCGTTGATATAAATTTCAATTTGTGGGACTCTATTAATATTTTAATATATGCTATTTTTATTTATATTTAAAATATTATTTTTTTATTGTCAAATAAAATATATTTTATTACAAAAATTAATTTATATTAAAAATAATTAATTGCATCGGTAGAAATAATAATAAATTTAATGAACTTTGACAAGTATACACCATTTCATTTATAACAAAAATTATTTGACATAGAATTACAAAATATAACTAAACTTCAATTTAGAAAATTGGAAAACACAATACTGCGTTGTTAATTATATTAATTATTACATTTCTATTAGTTATACTATATTAGTTATATTATTTATTTTATTATAAAATAGAAAAAAAGTAGGGATTATTTTATGCTTTGAAATTCTCTCTCACCTTTTCCCAAAAGGCCACAAAAATGATAGTAGTGTATGGTTATTACAGTTATTGGTGTTAAAGTATGCGACAGTTTGAACTTGCAAACATTAACCCCGCTTCCTCCACATTTTACAATCGTAAATAGTTTTTTAGAAAAATAATAATAAAAATGCATCTCCCAAGAAAAGTCCTCTCCTCCTGTGAGAGTTTGTTTTCCTCTAGCATCCTGTTTATGCTTTCGCTTTCATGGATCTCAATATAGAAAGTTTGTCTTCACTTTTGTCGGAGGAATCTGATGATCTCTCTCTTGAGGGTCTTCTAGATTCGGCTCAATCTGATAATTTGTGTTTATGTTCGGTTGGCAAGTTACTTACAGACAAAGCAATTAATTTTCGTATTATGCATGCGTGATAGAATGGCCCAACTTTGGCGACCAGGGAGAGGGGTCTTCATCACTGAAATTTAGCACCATCGTTTTTTTTTTTTAATCAAATTTTTTCACGAAGTTGATCTTTGAAGGGTTCTTGATGGTGGTCCATGGTGTTGTGAGAATCGTATTCTAATTCTCCACTGGCTAGTTCCAGGAGATCTGCCACATTCAGTCCCTTTAATCAATGTGGAAATGTGGGATCCCAACTTGGTAATTTCACTGGTAAACTTATTGAATATGATCAGAATAACAGTTTGGGTCTCTGGAGAGAGTATATGCGGCTGAGGGTGCTTCTCGATGTGCAAAGACCGCTACTCAGAGGTAAGAAGATCAGGAAGCCAGGAGGAGTGGTTTTTCGTCACTTTCAAATATGAACGCCTCCCAACTTTTTGTTTCATTTGAGGACGGCTTCGGCACTCAGATAAATTTTATGACAAGCTTTTTACTACTCCTGAGACTGAAATTACTCGTGCTTGGGGACAATGGTTGAAAGCTCCTGTTAGATCTGCTAATGTTTTAAGCAGTAAGCAATGGCTTCGCACTATTGAGGGAGAACCAGAGGGGATGACGGGTCCGAGTTGGGGACCTAGTTCAAGAACTGTGGAAAGTACAGACTCAGCGGTTATTCGTTCGGGAACTGGTACCTTGAAGTCAGGGATGTTAGTTATGAATGGTTCTTCAAATGTGGTCGATATGGAAATTGGAGGTTAAAGAAGGTAAGGTGGCAGAGGAAGGTGGGCTGGAATTATAAGGATAGGAAAAGGAAGCGTGCTGGGCCTCTAGATTATAGGCTTGGATGTTACAATGGCTATGGATCAATTGGGCGGATCCAGAGCCTCCCCAAACACAAACTCAGCAGAGGACCCAAATAAGGATGGCGGAATGGCAGGACCTGGTCACCAGGCCTGCCGAGCCCAATGAATATCCTAAGTTGGAACTGCAGAGGGCTGGGCCAGGGCCGTGCAGTTCAGGTGCTCTCTAATCTTGTCCAAGTACATAAGCCATCCATTATTTTTTTTATTTGAAACTCTTGTTAATTCTCAGAAGATAGGAAGTGTTCGTGTGAAGCTAGGTTTTTTTGAATTCTTTTGCGGTGGATAAGGATGGTTGGAGTGGCGGTGTTGCAGTGTTTTGGAAGGAAAGATTGGCTATTTCAGTTGTCAATTTCTCGAAGAATCATATTGATCTATGGGTGAATGATTTGATTAAAGGTGATTGCCGAATTACTAGGTTTTATGGTTTTCTAGAAAGGGGGCGAAGAAGACAGTCCTGGGATTTCCTTCGATCGTTGAGCTCTGTGTCTTCAATCCCATGGTGTGTTATAGGGGATTTCAATGATTTGCTAGAATCATTTGACAAAAGAGGTCTTCATGAACATCCAAGCTGGTTACTTCGAGAATTTTGGGAGACAGTAGATGATTGTAACTTAGCTGATGTCCCTCTCACAGGTTATCCTTACACTTGGGCTCGTAGAAAAGGATGTGTAGATGGGGTTGAATAGAGGTTAGATCGTGCCATGACTACTCCAAATTGGTAAGCGCTTGAATCTTCTAGCTCCCATATCTGATCATAGACCTATCCTCTTGTCTCTAGACCCTGCGAATAATGTTCAGTCCAAAGTGAGGAAATTTAGGTTTGAAAATGGGTGGCTATTAGAACCCGATTTAAGTGCAGTGGTGACACAAGGTTGGCATCAAAGTGGGGGTACTGTTAATGGACAAACTGACTTCCTGCTCTTTAGCTCTTTCTGGTTGGGATAAGCATATTGCTCAGAGATTTAAAGAAGGTATTTCCAAATGTGAGAGAGTCACGGAATAATTGCAGTATAGTACGGATGACATATCTATCAGACATTTCAATGCTGCTAAAGTTCAACTGCTGTATTGGCTTAATCAAGAAGAGGTTTATTGGAAGCAAAGAGCAAAAGCATTTTGGCTTCGGGATGGTGATCTGAACACAAGTTTTTCATGCAAGTGCTTCTTCTAGAAAGAAAACAAACAGAATTTGTGGCCTGTATGGAGAAGATGGTATTTGGTATGAAGACAAGGAAGGGATTTGTGAGGTTGCAAGGAATTACTTCCAGAATTTATTTAATACCAGTAATGGAGATTACTCTGCCGTCATTGCTTGTATTGATTCTCGAGTTTCTCAGGAGGACAATGATAGTCTCGTTACTCCTTTTACAAAAGAGGAATTTAGGAGAGCAATCTTCCGGATGCATCGGGATAAGTCTCCTGGTCCGGATGGCTTTAATCCGGCTTTCTACCATAAGTTCTGGGATCTAATTGGAGATGAGATTTTCAAGGTTTGTAAAGATTAATAGAATGGAGTTCCCACAACACGTAATTTATACAAATGTCTGCTTGATCCCAAAATGTGATTCTCCATCTAACATGAAGGACTTGAGGTCTATTGCTCTTTGCAATGTTCTATATAAAATAGTTGCTAAGGTGTTGGCTAATAGGCTGAAAGGGGTTCTCCCTCATATTGTATCCTTAAGTCAGTCAGCGTTTGTTCCAGGCAGGTCCATTTCTGACAACGTTCTGGTTGCCTTTGAAGTTATCCATCATATGAAGCGTAAAAGGAAGGAGAAGAAGGGAAGTGCGGCTCTAAAGGTGGACATAAACAAAGCTTATGATAAAGTAGATTGGGGTTATCTAAAAAATGTTCTGATCAAAATGGGTTTCCATAGTCGTTGGGTGGACATGGTTATGATGTGTGTGTCAACAGTCGCTTATGATATTTTGTTAATGATACAGCAGTTGGTCCCAGTATGCCAAAGCGTGGGTTGAGGCAAGGTGATCCTCTATCTCCTTACCTGTATATTTTGTGTTCAGAAGGCCTTACAGCTCTTGTTGCAAAGGCGAAAAGGGAGGGATTTCTCCATGGCTACAAGGTCAGTAGACGAGCCCCTATTATCTCGCATTTTCTGTTTGTAGACGATAGTGTTTTCTTTTTCCGCTCTACTGCCCAGGAATGTCAGAATATGAGCAGATGCTGTTTGCCTATGAATCAGCATCAAGGTAGGCAGTGAATTTCTCCAAGTCTGGCATTATGTTCAGTTCTAATGTGCCTAGTGACCACCAAGATTCTCTATCTACCTGCTGGCAATTAATTCCAATCTGAATACTGGCAAGTATCTAGGTTTACCCTCCCTCATTGGGCATAGTAAGAAGGTTGTGTTCAACATTTTAAAGGAAAGATTGTGGAAAAAGATTCAAGGTTGGAAGAAAGGCTTTCTTTCACGTGCAGGCTGGGAAGTAATCATTAAATCTGTCGCACAATCAATTCCCACGTATTTTATGAGTACATTTTTGCTTCCAACCACATTGCATGAAGAACTGCAACGTATGTTGAATTCTTTTTGGTGGGGAACATCGAGAGCGGGGAATGGTGGTATAAGATGGTTGTCATGGGAAAGATTATGTGTTCCAAAGAAGTTTGGGGGTATGGGTTACCTTCATGGTTTTAAGATTGCAATGCTTGGCGAGTATGTCAAGAGCCAGATGCTCTGATTTCCAGAATTTACAAAGCTAAATATTTCCCACAAGGGAATTTTCTTAATGCCGGTTTGGGGCATTTACCAAGTTTTACTTGGAGGAGCATTTTCCATTCTTGAGTGTTGATTGATCATGGGTTTCGGTGGAGAATTGGTGATGGAGGTTCTATTAGTGTGTGGACAGACCCTTGGCTTTGAGATACTGGGAATTTTAGAGTAATAACTCCAGTGACTACAGGTCTTGAGAATCTGTTTGTTAGGGATCTTTTTTAGCTAGGTCGGAGAGCTTGGAATCTTGATCTTCTCATAGTTATTAAAGGCGTACTAAGGGGTCGTGGAGCCTAGGTACAAGGTACAGTTACGCGCCTGAGTGACATGATGCACAAAAATAAAAAATAATTGAAAAAAATTATAAATTTTATTATTAGACTACTAGCAAGGTGATATAATATTATAAATATTAAAACTCAAAATACATAAGCCATAATAACAAAATAAAAACACATACACAGAAAAGAAAATTTAATTAAGGTTTGATATCCTAAACATAAGGCTCCTAAGCTTACTAATAATGTATTTAATAAATTTTAACACTTATCAATTATGAATTATCGGAGCAAAACACAATTAATATTGCGTCTAAATTATATTGTTCAAATTATTTTTGTGGATGCTCAAATATATGTTTTTTTTGCCATAACTTTTTTTTTATTGTATGCTTTGGAAATAATTAGGTGTAGTAAAGACATATTAAGAGTTATTTTCAATTTATAACAATTTATAATCAATTGTTTAGATTTTTCGACACTAAAAACAAAAAAAAATATAAATATTTAATTAATGTCACAAAAGCGCACCCCATTGTGACAATGCCTGACTTTGGATTTTCAAGGTGTTGAGGCTGGAGCCGGGTGAATCTTGAGCCTCGGGTGCACCTTTAAGAACTATGAATCTCCTATAAGAAATTTTCAATGACAGGGACCTCTTTCAGATCTCAAGGATTCCATTAGCAAGGAGAAATATCACAGATACTCAAATTTGGCACTATAGCAAAAGTGGGGAGTATACAGTGAAGTCTGCCTATGTTGAGTTCATAAAATTGGTGGGGAATCGGATGCAAGACCAGGTTGAAGGCCATTGGCAAGTCATCTGGGATCTCCAGGTACCTCCTAAAGTTAAAAATATTATTTGGAGGGCTTGTCGTGGATGTCTGCCAACCAGAATTAATTTACGCTTTAATGGTATTTCTACTTCTTCAGTTTGTGTTCTTTGTGGTTCACATGAGGAGACTCTTTTACACTTGTTCACATCTTGTTCTTATGCTTCAGAATACTGGTCTTATTGTCATCTGTTGTCTTATGTTCATGGTTCTACAATTTCTACTTCTTTCCCTACTTGGTTCTTTAATATAAGTAGGGATAAGGATAAATGTTTCATGGGGCAAACTTTGTGTTATCCTATGGGCAATATGGGGCCAAAGGAATGAGCGATTATGGAATGGGGATTTTCTTGCTGCTGATAGAGCTTCCCACAATGCTCTTGAGTTTCTGTATGACTGGTTACATGCCAAAAAGAAGGACTTGGGCAATTCTGGTCATAGTATATCTCCCATTACTTGTTGGCAATGCCCTCCTAATTCTTTCATAAAATGCAACTTAGATGCTGCCAATTTTCCAGACCTGTGTAGATATGGTTTTGGGTGGGTGCTAAGAGATTCTGTTGGTTCTTATGTTGGTGGTGCTTCTTTATCTCTTGATGGAATGATGTCACCGGTGGAGTCTGAAGTGTGCTGTTTGAGGGAAGCACTGATCTGGGCCCAAGACCGTGAGCTGAAAAATGTCATTTTCTAAACTGATTGCCAAGTGGTTGTTAATGGAATTGATCACAGAACTATAGGGTTGGACGAGTTTGGCTCTCTGGTTGCCGACTGCGTTCACTTGTTATCCGTGAATCCATCTTATTCTGTTTCCTCTGTAAAGCGTGAGGCCAATCAGGTGGCTCACCAATTAGCTGGATTGTCTTTTATGTTCTCTGAATTAATGGTTTGGATGGAACCTCCAAATTCTATCCAATCTCTGTTATGGAATGACCGTGAGTTTTATTAATGCAGTCTGAGTTCTTTGTTTAAAAAAAAAAAAAAAGTTAGTATATAATTAAGAAATGGAGCACCATTTGAGCGCATAAAAAAATGAGTAGTATAATTACCATAATTTTATTTTCTTTAAATAAAAATAGAGACGTGTATTGATACATTATAATATTTATAATTATTAAGATCATTTATTTTTAATTTTAACCTTTTGATCAAGTAACCTTTAATATACTGAGCAAGTTAATCAGTTTACTATTATACGTAAAAATTTAAATGTATCAAAACATCTTGTGTATTGTTGCAAAAGCCTAGATTATATAGACCAAACTTTTTTTTTTCTTTTTCCTGATCAATAAATGGAAAAGTCAGACCAAATTTATTGTGAATTATTAAGAGCCTAGCAATTAGCCAATACAAGTAGAAGTAGCATCACTGAAGTAATCAACTAATCAAGGAGCAGTACAGAAATCACTGTCAACACATTTTCTCGTAATGTCTTCCCTGGGATTACCATATGCTAATAGCAGCACTTTTCAAGCCGCCTCTTAAGGCAATAAGCTACACTTCATATAGCCCTTCCTCCTTAATCCCTCAATCCAAACACTCGGCAGAATCTTAATTTAGCCCTTTTTTTTTCCGAAAGAAATAAAGAAAGTAAAAAAATCTGCACTCATAGCTTCATCTATGGTCTACAATGCTTCCCAGATTCGATGATCAGATGCACTATGAGAATTTTATGTCATGTTTTTAACATAAAAAACATGCCTCAAGCCAAGGTAAAACTAAAATTTTCATTCAGCCAAATGAAGCAACTCGTTGCAAAAAGGATGTGCCATCACCATCATTTTTAATTTTGATATTCAACTGTGAAACTTCTTTGTAAATGTCATCCAAGTATATTTCAAAATCTCGGATTCACCTTCCTAAATATTACAAGGTCTTGCAACAAAATAAACTTGCCTAACTTAACAATTTACACAACATGTAGCATATATAGCATCGCAGTACAAAAGAATGTTTAATAAAAAATCAGGCAAGACCTAACCCGAAGAATCATGACTGGTTTCACTAATATCAATTCCAAAGTTAACACAATAAAACATGATGGATTTCACTGACACTGTGTTGTGCTTTCCTCATCTTATAATTGTCAAGATAATTCTGGTAAATGTAACAGCCAAAACCCCAGAACGCCATAAGCAAAGAGATTACCTTCACACCGTTCATCTTATCATGGAAAACCACAACGGCAGCAATTGGAGATACAGCCAAAGCAACTGTACTTATTACATTGGAGAAGAGGGAAGATACCAAGAAAATCAACCCTACAACACCAACAGAACAAACCTGCCAACTCACTGCTGTCCAAGCTAGTGTCATAATATAAACCACCCTGCCCTTAGCAAAACTATCCATT
>CATIWF010112866.1:0-44486 GCA_949630135.1 Balakata baccata
ATTTGATATAATACTTTAATAATTTTTTGAGATTTAAAAAATTTATAATTTGACCTTTATAATCTGACATAAAATACTAATACCTCTCTAATATTTAAAAATTATATTATTTATCTCATAAAATTTTAATATATTACACTAGTACTCCTACAAGTTTAATTTACTGGACTAATATTTCATGATCAAAAGAAAATATTATTTTTTACTAGTGTATTATATTTTTTTAAAATTTTAGAGGGTACTAGTATATCATATCAAACTATAAGAACAAATCGTATATTTTTTAAATTTCAGAAAAATACTAGCGTATTATGTAAAATTAAATAGAGTAAATAATAATTTTTTTCCCAATTTTATAAGTTAATACTTCATTAAAAAAATATATTTTTTGTTTATGTTAGAATCCATGGACATGACATATTCTTTATAAAAATGGTGGCTTAACTCCATCCCATCATTTGATTCATTAACATAAGAAGAAGCTTCTGATCTAATACTTTCAAAAATGTTAAACAACCTAAGCTCCACATTATAATGCACAACTGCAATCTACTGTCATCTATGACTTGTGTTAAATATCAACAGTACCTCACTTAATTGCCAATACCTTCAACATCCCATGAACATAATTTATAAAATAAGCTCAAAATTGCAGAAGCAACACACAAACAAAGATTCCTTCACTTTGTATTTTAGTTAACGAATCCATATGAAGCGGACAGCAGTTTTTAAGTTCAAATCATTCATTGCTTTGCATTACAAGAACGTTAAAAGGAACAGACTTGGACTAACAACTGAAGCTGTGGCTATTGTAAAGGAAGATTGGGCTATTTCTTCTCCTTATTCTTTCTAAATTCTGTGGCCTCCACTCTCTAGCTGCTCCATATCACACAAATATCCGCCCCAGCCCGCCAATCTAACTTCATTTTAAGAATTTCTATGCCATTTTAAAAACCAAAATCAATTAGGATACAGATTTTTTTTCACATTATACAATCTGATGATAAGCTTTAAATTTCGTGTAATCGTATTAATATTAGTTTTTTTTTTTTTTTGTTAAACGTCTCGAAATTGAGAATTTGGAGGTAAAGATAGCCAGCGGTTCCACAGTTCAAAAAAATTTGAACAGAACCGGAACCGGCAAAGGGACGGTTCTGGCCAGTTAAATTCCAATTCGGATTATTTATTTTTTTAATGTAAAATTAAAATTAAATTTAATAATTGAAAATAATTTATGAGTTAAAGAAATACAGTTATGATTAAAATAGTGTATTATATATATAAATTGTAATTATTTGGAATTAATTGTACAAATTGAGAAAAAAATTTAAGTTAGGATAATGAGAGAAAAAGTAATAAATATTTAAGTTAAATTTGAGAAATATTTAAAAGTAATAAATTAAAAAAATTTTAGGTAGAATATTTAGTTTTAATTTTAAAAATTATTTAAGTTAAATTTGAAAAAAAAAATGAAAGTAATAATGTTAAAATTTTATAAGTGAACTATTTATTTGTAATTTTAAAAAATATTCAAGGTAAATTTAAAAAAATTTGAAAAAAAATATTAAAAATAATAAATTGGCCTAAACTTAATTTTTTTTATCATTAATTAAGTTGCCTACGTATCATATTGGGGTTTAGAGTAATACAGTTATAGTTAAAATAGTGTATTATATATATAAATTGTAATTATTTGGAGTTAATTGTACAAATTGAGAAAAAAATTTAAGTTAGGATAATGAGAGAAAAAGTAATAAATATTTAAGTTAAATTTGAGAAATATTTAAAAGTAATAAATTAAAAAAAATTTAAGTGGAATATTTAGTTTTAATTTTAAAAATTATTTAAGTTAAATTTGAAAAAACAAATGAAAGTAATAATGTTAAAATTTTATAAGTGAACTATTTATTTGTAATTTTAAAAAATATTCAAGGTAAATTTAAAAAAGTTTGAAAAAAATATTAAAAATAATAAATTGGCCTAAACTTAATTTTTTTTATTATTAATTAAGTTGCCTACATATCATATTGGGGTTTAGAGGAATCAAAACCTACGTAGTTCTCTTACTTTTAAAATTTGTTGAATACCTTTTTACTTTTTAAATCCGTAGGCCTAAACTTAATATGATGATCAGGGTTTTTTTTATGACTTTTTAACATAAAATGATTATCTATTTTCACACTTCCTAGTTCAACCTCTTCATTACTAGAATTAATAGAAGTAGAAATATTATATAAATTACTAAATTAATTAAATAGGTCACAAATATCATACATCATATTAAGGTCTATGTGTTAATGCATTCATGTTTAAATTTCTCATGACATGGTAAATACTATAGTGTATGCTGAACCATGAAATTTACGAGCGCGCTTCTGTTGCCACGCTTGAGAAAATATTCGCAAGCACGCCCCTACCTGTCGCAAGTGCGACTTATGTGATACTCGCAATATGAACTCATTGTTTTTACATGTCAATTCCTTTTTAGTTCATTCCAGATTCACGATAATGCAGAACCATTATATGACATTTATACCATGTATAATGCCACAATTAACGTGCCATTATATATTTGTCTCATCCCATTCCCATCAATTCATGATAATCATACATAACTCATATATTTAGCTCATTCAATTATTTTCAATGATTCAAATCATGTATTGCGGCATTCATAAATAACATATCAATCAATATAACTGGGCTCTAGCAATCATGTAGCTAAAAAGTGAATAAATATAATTATAGGTACAAACATCAATCTATAGAGCAAAAACTATCAATCTCACAACTCTCTAACGTACTACTGTTCGTATTCTCTTTTTGAACAATTCCCTAGCATCAACCACATGAGCTAAAGGTCGTAACACGTTCTTTATATTATGTTTATAAGGTAACCCAATGGAAATATTGACAAAACCCTAACTTTATTGATAATAAACCATTAAACTCAATCTAAGAGTGTTAGGGACTCGAATCACTTACCAAATTGCCTCTGAAATTTCCAAAATGTAGGTTAGAAGTTCGGTTTATGTGGCTGTTTAAACCCAAACTTGTGTTCTTGAGGAAAAACACCCCAAACCCTTATGTAAATCCTTTTAATTCACTCTCAAATGTGTTTTTATAGTGCTTAGCAATGGAGAACCAAAGGGAGAGGTGAAGGAATAGCTCTCTGGTTGAGCTTTGGTGTCTAGGGCGGCTAGAGTTGTTAGAAAGATGAAAAAGATGAAATAAGATCAAGTTTAAACAGCTAACCGCACAGACAGAATTGCGAGCTCGACTCTTTTCACAAGTGCGATCCTTGAATCGCGAGCGCGATTCTATTCCACCCAAATTCATCATTTTAAACTAAATTTTGATCCATTTTACATTCTTACTTTTAATTAGCATAATACTCTTCGTGTTCCACATTACGTCTATACCCTATTTTGTAGGAGTTACATTCTTTTTCCATAACTTTAATTCATTCTTTAGCTTTAGAACCAGAAACAGCTTGTTGTATTGTTTTGGCTCTTATTCATCTGAAGCAATCATAAAAGTTTCCTTATTAATCTCAAATTGATGACGGAGAATTTTTTAATGATTTCTTCGTTGAGATTGATATTACTCATGATATTGCTCCATAGGAATACAATCTGGCAACTTGTCACTCCTAATAACTTCAGGAGGAGTATGATATTCTATATCATCCTGCTTTATCGAAGCTAAAATAATCATTTTTTTGCTCCCACTAGACTCAGGATCTTCTATTTTATATAGTTAGAAATCCTCATTTATCTCACATCTTTCAGGAAAGTTCTCTTATAAGAAAATGACATCTTGTAACTCAATTTATGTTACCCTTCCATTTACATCTTCCTAAAAATAAACATCATTTGGAGAAATATGAGTATCTGATAAATATATATTTCTTCCCCCTCAGACCAAGTTCTCCATATTCATGGAAAGTGGTGTGGATATAAACAGTACAACTGTATGGTCTCATATTACTAAAGTTAGGCTTCTAGCATTTCCATTACTCGGATGAGGTGACAGGAACAAATTTTAATAGCACATAATTAAGAATGTAGGCTGCAGTTAGTAGCACATCTCCCTAAAAGGAAATATGCTTTATGCCATTATTGACCTATCAATATCCAATATGATTCTATTCCTTCATTTTGCTACTCCATTTTATTATAGAGTAGAAGGAATAGTTAGCTGCCTAGCTATACCTTTATCATTACAATATCTTTTAAATGAGTTAGATAGTTATTCACGTCTTTGATCGGTCCTTAATGTCTTTTTTTTCTTTTTATTTGCATTTGATTGATTCTCAACCAATCTACTATAGCATATAAAGCAATCAATGCTTCATGAGAGATCAAATAAACGTGACCGTATCTAGTGAAATCATCTATAACTGTGATGAAATGGTGAGTATAATGTCTTGCTCTCATATTCATTGGGCCACAAATGTTAGAATGGATAAGCTACAAAGGAAATATGGCTCTCTTGGTTTTGCTAAATGATAATGTTGTTGTTTTTCCAGTCAGACAATGCTCACAGATATACAAATTTATATTATCAATAGAACCTAAAATATGAGTTTTTGCTAATCTTTCTAGGCGATCTTGCCCAATATATCATAGTTTAACATGCCACTTAGCATCATCATTATTTAAAATATTACTGGAACTGTCAACCTAAAATGTACGGACACGGATACAGCCACAGGGATATGATACGATGAGATACGGGGATACAACAAATTCCAAAAAAATTAGGATACAGACATGGTATAATAAAATAATAAAATTATAAATTTTATTTTTAAAAGCAATTTAGATAAATCAAAACACAAGTGTTTAAATATTATCCTTAAAAATATTTAAGTAATAGTAAAAGATTTTATTTTTATACAAAAAGAGAAGAATTTTATTAGACCTGCTTTTGAGTTTTAAGCTCTTGGTGGGAAATAATCATAACATAGAAAAGATATTTTACAGCAGATTAGGGAGGCAGCTTTGCTCCAAAGAAGAGAAAAATTATGACATAAAAATAAATATACATATAAATATAAAAGCAAATAAAAAATAGAGCCTATTATCTGCACGAATCTTATTACCCCATACCCAGTAGTTGAATCCCAACAATTCTTCATGAAGGTGTCGCATTAATTTATGAGTTATTAGAATGTTTTTTCCAATTTATGTTTTTGCAACAGTGATTCTGTATATTTTGCATCCAAAACAAACAATAAAAGGACCTAAGGCAACTGATCCAACAAAAGAATACCATATAACTCATAAATTAAACCATAAACAAAACCAAAACAGGATAAAACAGAGCATGTTACAACAAGGGAATCACACATATTATAAAAAAAAACCTTGTAGACAAAGAAGTAACCTCACATAAAGGAAAAGTGGCCATTTCAACAATCCCTAAAGAGCATAAACGGCCATAGGTGTAGACAAAAAGGATCGGCGAGCGACTAAGGGTACTTTGTTGTTGCTTACTGTAAATCGTGTTTTACTATTTTTGAAGAAGAATGAATGGCTTAAAGAGAAGAAAACAAAGCTAAAATGGTTAGGGTGTTCTAAGATAAAGGCTGGACTTCATTAGGCCTACCCATAATTCATAAAAAAAAAAATCCAACAGAAAAAAGTTGTAAAATGATAACTTGATAAAAATAAAATATTCACGCGTGATCAAATAAAAATTTCCTTAACTTTTAACAAAATACAATATACTGGCTTCACTAGCTAAAACCTTTCAAAATACATATGGAGATACAAATTTACATGTCCTTAGAATTGTCCTTTGGCTCTTTAATGGGCTTATCCTCTTGATCAACTCTTCAAGCTATCTACAACTTGCATGAGAGATGAAACATCCACACGCTAAGCATACTTTGCTTAGTGGTATATATAAATATACAATATACATAAACATAAATATGCAGTCCATAAAGTTATCACTTTCCCAGCTTTAATTTCAAATAAAAAAAATGTAATATGCATATAGCATCATACCAATATAAGCACATAATAATCCATATATTATGCCAACATACCAAGCTTCATTGAGTTTTCTTAGTTGAGAGCGCTCACGATAAGCTTAAGACCCCTAAACTAGTAACATGAAGACTAAGAGTACTCACAACAAACTTAAGACCCCTTAATCTTAACAATCATTGGGTTCAAGGGCATTCATAACAAGTTTAAGACCCCTCGAACCATGCTCAATTCTATCTTATCGCTAAACAACCATAACACGAGCATAACAGTCTCAACCAAACATATCACATATCAATCATTTTAAAAAGTAAAAATTGCCATTAGCAGTTTCATTAAATTCTCTTATTTTAATTATATCAACCATGTTCCTATATCCTTTTTAGCATTTATGGTTCTTTAGTTTCTTACAGATAAATAACTATGTTCATTTCATTTATTACCATTTTATTAATGACCACTTACAATGCATTAACTGATGTCAACTCAAGATTTAACCCGTAAGTGCACGAGTCAATCATAGAATGGCAAGTGTCCTTCCGGAGTCAATCTCACAAGGAATCAGTAGCTTAAATCCCTAATTCGTTTAATTACCAATAAGCACAAAATGAACATAAATACTCTAATTTGTTTAATTTGATTTTGATTAAGAACTAAATTCATTAAACTATAAATTGAATTGCAAATTAAATTAAAGAATAAAATTAATGGATAAGGCAGGTACTCAACTTCGCTCCCCCAATTTTGTATTCGCTCCTAAATATTAAATTCATAGAACTAATATTTTATGATAATCACCTTATGCATTAGCTAATCAAACCAATGAATTAACTAATGTTCAATCCAATTTTTTGGTTATATTAAAAATGATGTGTCTAATAATCAAACCCTAACATGTTCATTCCTAATTCAATCATTGGTGGCCAATCAATCAATAAACTAGAAATTAATAAGGTGTAATTGAATTGAAATGAAAATAATAAATTATTTCAGCAAAATAATGAGAGTTTATTACAAAATTGGGGTTGTCAACTAAGCACCTAAAAAGAATTTAGTATAACATGAATACTAGATAAATCAATATAATACTTATAGTCAAACAAAAATTGCAGCAGAAATTAAGAAGAAAAGAAGAGTTATGATGCTCTTTTGAATCTTCAAATCTGAAAATTGGAGGTTGGTGGTCTCCAATCCTTCAAGCCCAAGTCAAAATAACCCTCAAGAGTAAAAATACTTCCTTTCAATTGTCAATAGGTCTACTAGAATATGAATGTGCCTACCAAGAAGTTTCTTGTGTGTGCAAAAATTTCAAGGAGAAGAAGAACTTTTAAACCTTTAATGCATTTTTTTCAAATCTAAGAGAAAAGAAATGAAATAAATGACTAATCTTTGAGTTCTAAGCTAAGTCTAACTCTCAAGATGTGTGTGTTATTTCCCTTTATAGGATTGAAAACCCCTAAAAGAATTAATAAAAGTCGGGTTTAGGTAGTTGTTCACGTGATCTATAATATTCCAGTCGTCGCATGCACGTGATGGGCATCGCGAGGTCGCGATGAATTACTGTTGTCTTCTCTTGTCCAGGCGTCGTGAGCACACAATGGCCATTATGCCCACGAGAGAAGCTTGTTATTTGCCTTTCATCACGAGCACGTGATGGCTGTCACGAAGTCACGATAAACTTTTCTCCACAAATCATTTCTTCTTGCTTCCTCAACACCTCCAATGAACTCCATTGTTATCCAAAACACCTTCACAACTCAAATCAAACATTAAAACATGTCTCTCATGCTCCTTTTCACCACCTAAAATCTAAAAAAATTAAAAATACAATTAAGTATCAAATCTACCCAAAAATCACATAAAAATAAGAAAACTAAACAACTAAAAATACATATAAAACTATAATAAATATGAACACATCATTAACCCATCACCTATATCATAAATAAGCATATAGTCATAGTTGTACATGGCATGCAAAACACAACTATGGAGATTGTACCTTCACAAAAAGTGTTCCTTGACCCTCACGTCCTGGATCAAGTTTGGTCCCCTCCTCGTGATTAAGATCCTTCTTCTAGCGCCTAAAGCACCGAATTTACCATTTTTAGGACAAGGATCTTGCATCCATAAAACTCACAAATCTTAAACTTGCATTTAGCTTACTATCCAACCTAAAGGTTCTATTCGTTGTTGTATTATTATTATTATTATTATTATTATTATTATTATTATTATTATTATTTTGACTTAAATAAAATAGTCTTCTAACTTTATGTCCAATAAGTACAATTTTCAAATTTTAAAATTTTTCTCATGGTCTTTACCCTTTTGACCAGAAGTAATGGCACTTCCAAAAGACATCAATTTTAGGAGCTTAAATTCTCCCAAGTGTGTTTCGGTCTTTCAATCAAATTTAAGTTTACTTCACTTGCATGCTTGATAATCCTTCATAATCCCCATAACAATAAGAACCATAACATACAATTTAGATATGGATTCACATAACAATAAAAAAAAAAGTGATGAAGATGAAGTAAAGAAAGGAAGTGGAAGAAACATGTGGGAGAAGGATCTACAGACTCTTTGCTAAAGACAAGATTAAAGAGGAAAGTTTACCTTTCCCCAAAATTTCCTTGATCCATGACTTCCTCTTGCTCTCTTTTAGCATTATTTTTGCTTTATTTCAACATGCAAACATTTTCCAAGCTCTCTCATTGACATGCAACTTCACCATTCACTATATATGACTAGGGCGAGATTCTACCATGAGTGATTTCTTTCGAAAAGTGTCGAGTTCCTTAGGCTTAGTTCAATAACTTATTTTCCCAGTCTCCACTAATTCCCAACTAAGCCCAAAGTTGAAGATGAAAAATTCATAGAGGCTATGTTTGTACTGGCGGATACACGTAGGAGCATAGAGGGGCCACAACCCCGTTTTAATAAAAAAAATTAAAATTATGTTTTAAAGTTTTTTATTTTTCTAATTTAGCCCCATCTCCTTTCATTTTTATCTTTAAGCTCCACATTTCCTATTTCTAAAATTTTAATATATAAATTTATATTTTTTTAGTTTAGGAAACTTGTACCGGAAGGAGAATTGAAAGAAAAGAAAGCTAAAAAGCTAAACTAGGTAACTGAGTCCCATTCAACAAATAAAAATTTATTATAAGAGACGAAAAAGAAATAAACCCACAACTACAATCTACTAAAAAGAAAATAAACTCACTGTTATACGCAACCTAGCATAAGTTTAGGGGATTTGCTAGAAATCAACTTCTTAAGCATTGTCTTCGGCTTGTGTATTTGTTTTTTACTCAAAATTAGTTTTCATTTTACTGCTTCTTCTTCCGATTATATATTTCTAGTTGTTTCTTTTTTCTTGGAGATAATCTAACAAATAGAGGATATTTTAGTGCTTGCCTTTAGGAATCAAAGTGTAATTAGAGTGGAGTTTTTGTTTTGGGATTCATCTTTTCTTGTAAGAAAAAGATGATTTTTTGCTATTATATTTAGTATTATAAAGTCTAACTCTATTATAGAGTATAGTGGAAAAGTGGAAAAACATTTAATCTTTTTTCTCTTTTTGTGCTACAGATTTCTCTGATATCACAATTAATAAAGAGTTGCAATTTTAGAACCCAAAAAAAGGCAGAGAAGAGCTAAAAAAGTGAAACTGATGTGAACTTATGAGTTTGAGCCACCTTCATGCTCTTAAATCTTAATGTTATTGGTATTTAGAATTCATGACTATTACTTTGTTCCATTTATTATATATAGCAATAAAAAATCAATTTTTAATTATCAAGTGTCAATTTTCAAGAATAAATTTCAACTAAAGCTTTATGGAGGTTGTTAATTTTCAAGGATAACTTTTTTTATGCATAATGACTATGATTGCAATTAATAGGCACAAAAAAATATGAAATTGCTACTAGTTATTGATTCTATTATATTTTGTAGTTTTTGCAAAATTAAGCATGTTTTCTAAATCCTATACATAATCTTAAGTTTAATACTTTTTACAAATTTTCGAGATTGAATTGGATAGTGAAAATGAAGAACCAAACTATTGATTTCTTTTTCAAAAAGAGGAATTCCCAAGCTATAACATCAACTAGTTCTCCTCTCTTAGATGCAATTGAATCTTCTATATTAGACTATGACACTCTAGTGAGCAATGATGAACCTCTAAATAAGGCCCCATAGTGCTAAATGAAGTCAACATAAATTATTTAGAATGTGATCTAGGAAAACGTCAAGAAATATGAAGCTAGCCTATAAACCAACAAGATGAAATTCGAAGAGCTTATATTAAAGTTGGACCTCATCAATTTGTGATGTTAGAATATATATTTGATGGCAAAACGCATCGTCGTTTTCAAGTTTCTTGGTTTAAATTATTCCCTGAATGATTAGAATACTCTCCAAGCAAAGATGCAGCTTTTTATCTTCCTTGATTTTTGTTCAATAAACCATATGGACATTTTGGATCAGGAGCATTTATGGTTGAGGGGTTTAGAGCATGGAAAAAGGTTAATGATGGAGAAAATTGTGCATTTTTATCTCATGTTGGAAAGGATTCTGACTCTTTGCATAAAAAAGCAATCATGCAATCTCATAATCTAATAAGTCAAACACAACATATTGTGAATGTCATTAAGAATCAAACTTCCCAATAGATGTCATCAAATGGCTTACATTCCAAGCATGTAGTTTACGAGGCCATGATGAAAGCAAGGGTTCAACAAAGCTTGTTAACTTTCTTAAATTGGCGAAGTTGCTTGCATCTTATAATGAACATGTGGCTTCACTTGTGTTTGATAATGCTCCTTAAAATGCATATTACACATCATATAAGATTCAAAAACAAATATTGCAAGTTTTTGTAAACAAGATAAGAAATGTCATTCGTGATGAGATTGATGAATCAAAATTTTGTATCATTGTTGATGAAGAAAGAGATGAATATAAAAAGGAACAAATGGCTATTGTTTTGAGATTTGTGGATAAAAATGGATGTGTGAAAGAATGATTTTGAGTTAGTTCATGTTTCTGATACTACTTTATTAACTTTGAAGAAAGAAATATCTAATCTTTTTTTTTTTTACACAATCTTAATGTGAGAGAGATTCGTGGCCAAGGATATGATGGGGCTAGTAATATGCATGGGGAGTGGGCTAGTTTACAAGCTCTTGTATGCAATGAGTGTCCTTATGCTTATTATATACATTGTTTTGCCCATCGCCTGCAATTGACTTTGATAGCAGCTTTTAGAGAAGTTATTCCTATCTATTAAGTTTTTACCAAGTTAATTGTAGTTATTAATATTGTTGGCTCTTCTTGTAAACAACATGATCAATTAAAAGCTAGCCAAGTTGCTGAAATTGAAAGACTTCTCTCTATTGATGAGTTAGAAACAGGTAAAGGATTGAATCAAATAGGCACCTTAAAATGGGCTGGGGATACCAGATGGAGTTCTTATTTAAGTTCTCTTCGAAGTTTAAAAATCATGTTTCAGGCTACATGTTCAGTTTTGAAGAATATAATTTTTGATAAAGCCACATATGCTCAAAGGAGAGATGCAGATGCTGCTTATGATGGAATCACATAATTTGAGTTTATATTTTGTTTACACCTTTTGATTAATATCATGGAAATCACCATAAGCTTTGCCGAGCTTTGCAATGCAAGTTTCAAGATATTATAAATGTTATGCATCCTGTTTCTACAACAAAAATATTGATTCAAAAATTAAGAGAAGATGGATGAGATCTTTTGTTAGAGAAAGTAAAGCTCTTTTGTGACAAACATAGTATAGATATTCCTGATATGAGTGCTCTTTGCACTGCTAGTCGAGGTCGATTTCATCATGTAAAAGATCCAATTTCAATGGAACATCACTTTAAAGCTGATATATTTTTTGCTACAATTGATTCTCAATTGCAGGAGCTAAATGAAAGATTTAAAGAGGATGTGGTGGAGTTACTTATGTTTTGTTCAGCTTTGGATCCTTAAGATGATTACAAATCATTTAATATTGATGATATTTGTAAAGTTGTAGAGAAATTTTATCCTGAAGACTTTTCAGAACAAGAAAAATTGCATTTGAGATTCCAATTAGAGCATTTTGAATTTGACATTCATCAACACACTACATTGCAAAATGTATTAACAATATCTAAATTATGTCAACAATTGAAAACGACAGGAAAGTCAATGATTTATCCACTTATTAATAGATTGATTCGACTTATGTTGACACTTCCTATTTCAATAGCTACCACTGAACGTGCATTTTCTGCTATGAAAATTGTGAAAACAAAGTTTCAGAATAAGATGAAATATGATTATTTGGAGAATTATATGATCACATACATTGAGAAAGAAATTGCACAAAGCTTTGATATTGATTTAATTATTGATGATTTTAGCGATATGCAAGAAAGAAAGTTGCAATTTAAGATGCCTAATAGGTGAATTTTTTTTTTAATTATTTTTCAATCTAAGTGTAGTTTTATATAAAATTAACTGCATATTTTTTAATTGATTTTTTCCCTCTAATGTAGGTAGAAGGATCACATTAGCATGCATGTGTGCCATGTGTCACCTTGCATGTCATGATTTAATATAATTAATCTCACTTAGTTTTTAATTAATTATCATTCACTTAATCAATTTAAAATATTCAATTTGGTCCTCTATCATTTACTTATTTATTTCATTCATACCTAATTTTTAATCTCTCACTTTTATTTGGTTTAAAATTATATTTTTGGTCATTTTAGTGCTATTTGGATAGCTAATGCATTCAGTTTCTAATCAATACGGGGCATTCAATCTCAAAATGTGGGTGTGTTATCTGTGTCTGAATTAGCAGACGTGACAATTGTCTTCTTTCCCTTGCCTATTATCTTTACCCTTCTTTTGACTAGAGTCAGAGCACTTTTGGACTCAGTCATATAAGCCTCTCCAGCGGATTTATTAGAGAGAAGACGATCCTCTAGCTCAATATGTCTAGCAACATCGTTGAATGTTTTTAGATTGTCATTGTGGATAAAATTGATATGCATGTGTTCTCAGGCTTTAGGAAGATAATGTATAACATCTATGACTTGTTACTCATCAGTCAACTTATAGCCAATAGCCTTCAACTCACTTTATCATATTGAATATGACAGTTAGATGCTGTATCATTGTATGATTAAGATTTTTCTTATAGGTATCACACTTTAGAGTCAACTGACATAGTCTTGTTGTCGAGGTTCTACTAAATTGAATTTTAATAGCACCCAAAACTGCTTAGGTTGAGCAGTGCTTCTTAAAGCGCAACATCAAGTCATTTCTCATGCATCTCAATATCAGTATACATGCAACTCTATCATTGTGCTTATAGGTTGATGTGCCTCCATATATTGCCTATGTTGAGCAGTACTTCTATGCTCAGACTCAGCCATTGGTTGTGTGATAGTTTCTAGTATTTTTTGCTCTTTCAAGAGATATTGAATCTTGCAATGCCATATATCATAATTATTATTATTCAACTTATCTTCATGGTTCAAGTCAGTAACTACATTTTTTATATTAGTCATTTCAACTATTTAGAACGACGATTACAATCATATTTAACATAATTCTTTCTACACAAATTATTTAATATCATAATATTTTAAATTAATCAATAATAACCTAACACAAACAGTAAAGACAAAAATATTGTTATATAATCTAATCAATTTCCACTGATATAGTATAGTTATCATCGTTTAATTTAAATACGCATCAATTATTGTATTAAGTGAGATCAATAAATCTACCAATCTAATATTTCCCACAAAAACAAATGTATACATTTTGATATAATAAAACAATTAGAAGTGTGCATTTTATTCAATAAATCAAATCAGCATGTTTATTTATTTTTTTATTAAAACATACAATTAAATTGAAACATATATATCACATATTAGAAGCAAAACACATTGTTATTACTAATCATGTCACATCATATTTATTTATTATTAATTTTCATGCAAATATATATTTTTTATACACTTTTTAATCCAAAAACAATTCAAAACATATTTTAAAAATTCTGGAAAAATGTCTATTAAATAAAAAACTAAATTTTAAACATTTTTTAAATGTATTAAAAATGAGTACCCACCCACTTCCCACACCTACATGTGCTACTAGAAGTTGTCAACGCGCTGCCAAAAATCGTCCACGTGCCGCCACGCATCAGCTCATCACCACATAGACCAACTAGAGCTAGACATGTGTTACTCTACAGCTATGTGTCAATGACACATGTACTCGCCCCATGTCAAGCCATGTCATCACTAAGGCAACATGGACCAATGAGGACACATTACATGTTAGAGCACTACCATGTTAGCATACCACGGTGGCGTGCCATGCGAGCAGACACGGTGGCGTGCCATGCGAGCAGACACATCAGCCCTACCATCCAAGTCACTCCATTCACTAACTGCCATGTGGCATAACAGTTCCACAACATCAAAATTGTCGCTTCATGTACTGTCTTTCGAGGTCGGTTTAGACCCGTTTTTGCAATTTTATTAAATTTTTAAGGCCATTGAATCGTTTTTACAAAAAATTGCCAATTTAGCATCATATCAATGGCGTTTGGACATCAAACAACATAACAAAGACCGGAAAAAGCACAGAAAACATGTTTCCGAAAAATTTAGAACCCTAAATCAAATAGAAATTTCAAAAACTCATAACAATTCAACCACTTCTCAAAAAATTATGCAAAAATACTTGTTGCAAAATTTGTGATGAGAACTTTTTAACCACACCAAATACGTATCATGAAACAAAAAAATTCTCCCCCTAAAATCAAAGAAAAGTTTTGGATTTTAGGAGAATTTTATGTAAAATTGCATAAACATCTGAAGCATAATTTGAAGCACAAAAGCATACGATCAAGCTCTGATACCAATGTAATAATTTTTGGAACAGCGGAAACTTATCTGTAGAACTAAATCTGTGTGTTTTCAATACTTTCGAAATGTCGATTACTAGAATCCTAAGTAAAATCTATAGCACGATACCATTGATCCTATTGGATGAATTGAGAGAGGAGAAATCTTGCATAAAAAATTTTTCTATTGTTTTCTATATTAGTTTTACAATCTATTTGTAAAGGGAGCAATTGTTTTTTCTGTAAAAAAAACTAACATTTTTATATTATTTAATTTGGGTCTTGGGCTAGGTCAAATCCACATAAACAGTTTAGACTCACCAAATATCCAACAATGATTGGTCATTAGGTTCTTCAAACCTTGCCTACAAGACTTGATTTATCCTTCTAGTGCGTCATTTGGGAAGTTGATATTGTTGAAATTCAAACTAAATTTTTGAAAAAATAAGAGAATTTAGAGTTGTTAATCCTTGCTGAAAATTCCAGATATATCTGCAATTTTTTTTTTACTAAATTGACTGAAATTGCTAAATTGACAAAATATTATTTGAAAATACAGATTTTTTTTTCTACAAACTTAAAAGTTCAGCTATATATATATATATGAGTGACATGTTTTTTGCAATTTACAAATTTTAAATTTACAGAAGCAATATCATTTATTTAGAAGAAATAGGAAAGATATTGCATGTAAAGTATCTTAACCATCAATTTAAATACATTAAAACGCATAACAACATTTCTTTTCGTTCAATAATTTCACTGCATTGCTCCTACTACTAGATTTTTGGTGGTTGTTTAGTTTTGGAAAAAAAAAAAAAAACTGCATTTACCTTATTGCCCCCTAAACTCATCCCTGTGCATTTACAAAATGACGTCATTTCCAACATGTGAAAATGCAACTCTAAGCCTCCGTTTGGAATGAATAAATGAATTATGAGTTTGGAATTCATTTGCAAATAAATTCTTACATTTGGAATGATATAACTTGAAATATGTGATTCAATTAAATTACCTTTGTAATGACTTTAAGAAAGATATAGATCTATGTAGAAATAAATGTGCATAAACATATACTCGGGTTAAACATGTAAAAGCAATAAACTAATTTTGCTTAGACATGTACTTGCAATATTTAAAAAAAAATATCTCAAACATAATTACATATGTAATTATTATTATTTAATATTATATAATTTGATAAAATTTACATAAAAATTCTCTTAGAGTTCAATCACTATTGAATAGTGAAAAGGGAATAAGATGATAAAAGGGAAAAAGAAATAAGGTAGATTGTGATAGTGAAATGAAAAAAAAATAAAAATTAAATTAATTTTAAGTCAATAAGGGTATTTTTGTAAATAAAATTTATTTAATTCATTTTGTGGAATTTATTGCAAATTCACTTGTTTTGCTAGAATTTGGTTTTAGTTATAAACCAATTTCATGAATTTAATTCCAATAATTATAATAAGTGATTCATTTATTTCAAATATGCAAATCCTAAAATTGCAAATAAATTCTACAAATTTTGTGGAATTCATTCATTCCAAAGAGGCTGTAATTCTTATCCTGCTTGCCTCTCTTATTTTGTTCCTTTCTTTCTCTAGTTGTTATATATTCTCCTTTATACATTATGGATTTATAGTACAAAGCTTTTTTTCATCTTAGTTGAATTCTTCTTATGGACCCAAATAATTTGAAAGGATTTTCTTTCTAAATCAAATATGAAAAATGGATGACCATAAATCTTATTCTTTTGAATATATTATTATAAAGAAACGAGTATCATATAAGTTATTTTATATTTTATCATGTACAATATATGATATATTCTTAGAATTTTATATAACTAATTTAATTCCAATCTCGATTGAATATGAAGTAATTAATATTCCTGTTTTTCTTAGTTGATCGAACTAGATTGATAATTTTTATTAGTATTGTAATTTCACTTTCATTCTAATTCTTATTTAGTAAAATTCTTATTTATTTCTTAAGATTTGATCCATTATACTAGTACTTTTGATATTTAAAAATTATACATTTTGTCTCGTTTGTTTTATTATATTTTACTAATATATCATTTTGTTAAATTTTTTGTTAAAATATATTATATTATGGTGAAATAACAAAGAAAAAAAATACTATTTATTATATAAGATTTGATATATTGTATTGTATCCATAAGATTTTATATATTGTACTACATATGAGCAAAAGATAATATATTTTTTTTCTAACTAATAGTTAAACTATAAAATTTATCAAAAAAGATTACATAGTTTAGCCAAAATAAAATAGAAAATGTAGATATTATAAAATTTAAATCTCATTAATACTAATACAATAAGTCAAACAACAAATGATAAATAATAATTTTTCCATCTTATATTCTTATTCTCTTTTCGATTTAGAATTTCAAACCAAACTCTAAATGCTAATAGGAGCATCTTTATTGGTTTTCATAGCCAATTTTAAAATCCTACATGGCATTACAAATGTAATTGCATTGATAATTTGAAAGCTTGCATATTTAGCAAGAAGATAGATAATTTAATGTGAATAAAAAAATTTAATGCCGACTTTTGTTGTTTTATAACATATTTAAACAAAATAAATTATTAAAAATGAATAGGATATATTATAATAGTCATTGGATTTTACAAATTAAAATTAACGTCAATTACATGAATAAAATATATTTAAAAATGTGTTTGAATTTTGTTGATAGGACACTGGAATTACTCTTTGAAATTGTAAAGCAATTTAAAGGATAATGATTTTGGATCAATTGAATATTTGCCTAAAATGTAATAATATATACTTCACAATTTGACAAACTTGCCAAATAAATCTAAATTTTCAAATTCGTATAAAAAACAATTTGTACTTTCAATTTATTCGATTAAATTAATAAATTTTTAATATTTTATTAATTTAGACATTCTGATTAATTTGGTAGAAAAAATTACTGATATAACTGAACTTTTCGGTAAATAATATGCGACGACTTTAGATTTTATTATTTTCTTGAAAATTTAACTTGAATTTCGATAATATCTAACTTCCAAAAGGATCCAATAGAGGGATGAATTAATCTTTTAGGATAAAATTTGAATAACCTAGTAACCAGTTTACCGAGAAGAAATGCGCGTTAGAGACAATTGTTTTATATAATTAATTTTTTTATTGTATTATTTTAATATAAAAACGATAACATTACATTTGTCACTAAAAATATTAATAAATCAGCTTATTAGTTATCAAAAAAAATTATATATTCACCGGAAAGTCTAGACACATCGATAAATCTTTCCATTAAATTGATCTAAATTGATAAAATACTAAAAATTTACTTATTTAATTCAAAAAATTTGAGTGAAAGTTGATATTGTTTTTTCACAATTTGGCCTTTTACAATTTTAATATTATAAGTTTTTAAAATAAAAGAGAGAAAAGGCGTTGGCTTCTTCCTTTGCCCTAATTCCCAATTTCCTAAAGAGAACAGATTGCTCTCTCCTTGCCAAATAAAAAGCTCTATCTATTCAACAACCAAGACTGCAAACGAATTAGGCTCTTCTGGTCTGTCTCCACTCAACGGTCGCCGCCCTGAGCTTCTTCGGATGGTTAACGGCGTGCGTTTCCTTGGTCTCCGTTCCCACTCTTATATCTGTTACTACATTTATCATTTTGAACTCCATTATTTATTTTCTTTCTTTCCTTCTAACTGCAATCTTGCCTTTTTCTTTTTTCTTTATCCTTAAATTGATTACAGTTTAGAGTGGATTGTGGAATAAACAAAAGTCTGATTTAATTTTTTGATTAATTAATATACTATTTAGCATCTAGTTATTTCTTGATCTAATTGTTATTTTTTTTTAAATCTTTGATAAATTTATTGATGTGTGATTGGAGAAGATCAATTAAATAAAGAATTTTATTCAGGATCAATTTGCACATTTCTCAGACTTGTGAAAAAAAACTTGCTGCTGGAAAATCAGGAACAATATTGAGGTGTACTTTTTATGCTATTGAACTCACTTAAGTTAGTGTCGGTTGTGATTAATTCATCTTACTATTTTTATTATTTCGAATTTGTGCATAGGTTGTTCAACTATCTCAACTTCTTAAAAGTACTGAAGGTGTGAAAGTTGCAAAAAGTGATTCTGTTGTTTCTCTACCTGCTGAGTTTGTAGGTTCATGCCATATTATTATTATTATTGTTATTGTTATTTTTTATATCTGAATATGAGGTTTTAGATAGGGTCTCCTATCCATTTCTTTTCCTGTTTTTGTTCATATTCTTAGGAAAAAGAAATGATAAACGGGTAGTGGTCACTGGTCATGGTTTAGCGTAGCATTTGAGTACTATCATTCAATTTGGGATTGTACTGGTAATAGAAGAGTAGTTAATTAAGATCAGATTTGGAAAGGGTACAGATATTGTCAATGTTGTATGGATTCGGGAATACATGAGGCAATTTCTTTAAATACCCTCCCTGCAGCCTTACCTACAAGGGTCAATGCCTAATGAGATTGGTTTATCAGGAATAAAAATATATGAACTCTAAGTATTTTTACAATTTCACTAAATTTTTTCAGCTCACTTCATTTCTTTTGCTTGGCTATTTTTTATACTGTTTTTGAGTCAGACTGAATGAGGTTCTCCAGTCAAATGTTAAAAATAGAAATCTACTAAATAATCATTATATAAGAGAGATACTTATAAGTTATAAGTCAGTCACCTTCCTCATATTCATTATTGTCCTTTCTTTATGTTTTCTCCATCAGTTGAGCATCTGGAAAGTTCCAAGTGAAGTGATAGAACCAAAAAGGAAGAAGAGTTCTGAACAAAGGAACATGAGATATCATTCTCACGTCCCAGTGTATTGAATGAGAAAGGATCTGCATCTATTGATTTGAGTGGTTCTGCTCTTAACACAGGTGGTGGTGATGCCATAGCTCTTAGAGCCTCAAGTGCACTAGGAGCATCATCTGCTTTCAATTTGGTTAAAAAACAGTTGTAGGATACAACAACATCAATACTGGAATCAAATAGCTGTGGAGCTCTTGAGACTGCAGCTAAGGCCTTGCAAAGTCAAAATAGCAAAGAAAAGCTAAAGGATGCTAATGGGGATGGTAATATATATGCAGATTTAGAGGATGAAGGCAAAAGGCCTACCAAGGAGGAGTGCCTTGTTCAATTTAAGGTATTTTGTTACTAACTGTTTTGCTGGAAATTCTTACACCTAAACAAGTTAATTTGATTTATTTTTTTATCCTTTATCCATCTGTTATGAGAGAGAGTCTGAATATTTCAAACAACTTTACTAATGCATTACTAGCACTGAGAAAAGAATGTTAACTAAGATAACATGTCCACCACTGCTGGATCTAAATTCATAAGGCATCCCTTTGAATGAATTTTCCATGCATTATGGCAGAAAGAACGCATATATGCTGGCTATTTTTTGAATGAATTTGTTTTTTATTTTCAGCAGTGCATTAATTTTACGAGTTGATTTCTTGTTTTAATGGTGAGCATTGTATTGTATATTATGAGAGTAGATTAAGGAAGGATTTTGTTTTATATTCTGTAGCCTATGTCCAGACTTTGAATTGTGGTCTATGAATGAGGTGTATTTTGAGATTTATCTTCTGATTTCTAGACATAGCTTAAATGTCAGTGGAAAAATAGTTATTAGATAGCTAACTTGGCGCCTTTGAAGAGAATATCAAAATAATAATGTTAATATGCACGGTGGTTGTGCAAAGTCCAACAAGTAAGCCTAGAGAATTTTCACCTACTGCAGGATAAATCAACTTCAGTTCCACAGGCCAGCGCTCTGTCATCTGCTTCAGTTCTTTCTCAGTCCACTTCCTTGTTTCTTCATTATCCTTCAATTTCTACAAAAACCCTATATTCATCTTCTAACTTAGGCCCATCAAATTCACACATATCTGCCACACCTTCCTTTCTGCTGCCTGGATTGGCAGCAACTCCTGGGACTGCACCTTCTGGATTAGCTACAATGACTCTTTCATCTCCTGTTGCTGATTCTGCATCATCTTCAGTTCAGAGGCCTATCATGCCGACTACTACTCTTCCTTCAAGTTATGTAGTTCAGCAGCAAACATACCCTACCTATCCCGCTGTGGCTGCTTCTCCCCAAGGCCTTTGGTTTCAGCCCCCACAGATGGGTGGCATGCCTAGGACACCATATTTGCCATATCCTGCTGCATTTCCTGGATCCTTCCCTTTGCCAGCTCACAACATTTCTTGTCCATCTATCTCATCACCTGATTTTCAACCTCTTGGTGTTAATCCTGTTGGGACTACGGGTGCAAATCCCCCATCTTCTGCTACTTCAGGTCATCAAGGAGGCACTTCAGGCATGCAGAAAGAATTACCTCCTGGAATTGGTATGCTCAAGGTTATTGATAAACTTACAATGTAAGAGTTGTTTATTCCTCACTAAAGTTACACTGGAGGAAATTTTGGCATTGATGTAAAATGGGGCTTTGCAGATGACAAGAATCAAACTCATGACTGGGGTACCCAGAACAATGCTGCCACCAATGGGCCATTAGATGCCTGGACTGCCCACAAGACTAACACAGGAGTGGTATATTATTATAATTCTGTAACAAGAGTATCAACTTATGAGAAACCTTCTGGCTTTAATGGTGAGGTATGGACAATTGCATTTAAATGTTAAGTACTAAATTGCTCTATTTTCTTTCTTATTTCTTTTAGTGAAAATGTTGGGAATAACAATAATTTTTTCTTAACATCTTCAAGCTTGTGATAATATTGTTTGTATTTTAAAACAATAGCTTCAAATTTAGAAATGTGTGTATTTCAACACACCGACAGTGCTATTCAATGAAATGTCCTCCTACTTTCTTGTCTCTTTATTGTTTACTTTGAATTGTGATATAGCTGCTCTATTCCTTATTGAGTCTTTTCCTTTTTTGGGCTGATCCTAACACTCTTGATATTTGTGCTTGTGTTGGCTACTATATATGGAAGTCTGAAATCAGTTTCTTTGTGGCTTATTTTTGTTTGGTTATTGTGAATGGCTTTATGAAAGCCATCTTATTTACATTGGAGGTGCTCTTTTTTTTTTTTTTTTTAATGGGCCTAACATCGGTGGTGTTTTTGATCAATGCTAATTTGTTTTTCTTTTCAATATGTATGCAGCCTTATAAGGTTCCTGTGCAGGCAACTTCAGTTTCTATGTAAGTTTCTTACTCTTGAGAGTTGTTATAAATTTAGTGTAGTTTTGTTGTCTAGAAACAAAATGTGCCTATACTGTGGCCTCTCTATTTTTCTGTTTGTTTCTTATGTGCTGTTGAAGGCACACAAATTTTTTGCCAATGGACAAATTTTGGCAAGAGATTCTTTGTACTTTGGATGAAGGAAGTTATTTCATTTAGTCGACTTGCACTGATGCCTCTCTTGTGCATGCATGCATTTGTGTTTGTATATCAGTATTTTCAGAAGTGTAATGCTAAGGTTCTCCTTAGCAGGATTTGAATATCGGTATATAAAGTGCAGTGATTTTTTTTTTCCTTTTTTTTTTTTCAGAAAAGGCTTGTTAACAAGATATATTTGACTACATATAAAGTATTTCAAAACTCTTTAAGTATCTTAACTAACTCTTAAGGAAGAAACATTTTCCTAGTTAAAATTGACAGATTTTGTGAATAATAATATTTTCTAAGTTAGCATTGTTGCAGTATACAGAATTAAATGAAGCTTAATTACTTCATAAATAAATTAAAATGACTAATAAATTAAATTATAAAATTAAAATAAATTAAGAAACTGATTTTAAAATTATGTTGTAGAATTTGTCATCTTATATATTGGCAATAGTCCTTTTTGGTTGTGAAAAGATTTAAACTAAAAATGGTAAATAGGTGATAATTGACTTCGAGAAAAAAAAAAATCAGAAATGTGATATTTATCATAGAAGGATTAATTGAGAAAAATTGAATTCTTGTATTGAATTAATATTGACAGTAATAATATACACCCTCTATTTATATGAGAGAAGGTCTAATCTAAAAGGAAAATAAAGATTCTTTCTTATGCAGTAGAAGCCTAATTACGAGAATTATAATCTGCAGAAATTACAGAGCTGTATTATTCACACTCCCCTTCAAGCTGGTAAATGGCTATCATCAATTCCAAGCTTAAGAGTTATCTTTCCTTTTCTTATCCTCTCTAAACTCTTGATAGAGTGTTAAAGGCTAAGGGTATTTTTTTCATATAGATGTAAATTTTTTTTGAAATTGAAGGAATAATAGTCCAAATACATTATTTGGCCGCTGCATAATAGTCCAGATAAATTACTAATATTGTTTCTCAAGCCTTTCTTTATCATGTGTGATAAATCTTTCACATATGTTTTTTTTCAAAGACATATGCCTGGCCTTCCACCTGCACTTTTTGCAAGGGTCTTTGATACTTAAGGCCCTGTTTGGCTCGTGGTTTTCCAGGGTTCATTAAAGTATGGTATGGCATGGTTTGTTATCCTATTAGAGGACAATGGGATGGTATGGTATGGTTTGTTATCCTGCCGGCTGGTGAGTGGCAGAGAGGGATTGACTGTAGAGAGAGGCTGCTGCATTCTGAACATGGAGTGGGAGAATCAAGTTTTATATTAGAGGGATAATATGGGATTATTATTATGTTTTATAAGGGTAAAATAGGTATAGATTAATTGAAAACGTGAAAAACCACCAATTTGATGGTTTGAAAAAGTGGCCGAAATTCATGGTTTTTGAACCATGAAGAAACCATGAGAAAACCATACCTAAACCATGCCTATCATGTGGAAGTGGAAACAAACATAAAATGAAACCATACCATACTCTACTAAACCATGGGAAACCTGATAGCCATTCTCAAACAAATTGACAAAATCCAAAGAATTAAGAAAGAACTGGTGAAAAAAACGATTTGTTCAACTCTTGTATCTCACTGGATTCTTGGCAAGTTACAGAGCTGCCAACTCTACAATTACCCTCTCTCAATCAGACTTTACAAGATATCCTCTCTCAACTTATTCTATAATATTTATATTCTTTCCCTGCTTCTAGAACATTGGCGGGTACTTCTCCTTGCTGACTCATTCGTAGTTATTTCCCTCCTTCTCTTGCTGACTTACCAATTTACTTCTTCTTCCCTTGCTTAGCATATTTAAAGTGTATCGGAGGCCTATTAGTTCTCGCCGCCCAAAGTCTAACCTTGTCCTCAAGGTGAAATTGAGGAAACTGCCCTCGGATCAAATCAAAAGTCCCAACTGTTATCATGAGCGGGTAACCCCACCCATTGAATGAGCACCTCAGTCGTAGCTATTCCATTTAGTTCCCTAGTATGGGCCCCTAGCACCTCTTGGGCTTCGAGCAACATTTCCAGGTCTGTAGTCAACTGAGCTGGGAGCGTTGCTGCCACTTGAGGCACACCCACGACCTTCTTCAGCTGTGAAACATGAAATATTGGGTGGATATGTGTAGTAGGTGGTAAGTTCAATTTATAAGCAACCTGTCCCACCTTTTGAAGAATGGTAAAGGGGCCATAAAAACAGGGGACAGCTTCTCATTCACATGCCTCACTAAAAATTTTTGACGGTAAGGTTGGAGCTTCAAAAACACTTGGTCTCCTACCTTGAATTGAACATCCTGACTCCGTTTATTAGCAAAATGCTCCATTTGTTGCTGAGTGCACTGTAAATGAAGCTTGAGCTCATCAAGCATATCGTCTCGGCCTGTCAGGAGTTGATCAACCTCCCCAACTGCAGCTGTGCCACCTTCCAGATGGATTAAGGGTGGTGGGTCTCTTCCATATAGCACCCGAAAAGTTGTGGTGCTGATTGTGGAAGTGTTATAATTGAACTCTGCCTAGGCCAACCAATATGTCCATTTTGATGGCTTGCCCACGGTAAAATACGCAAATAATTTTCTAATCCCCAATTCACTACCTTCGTCTGTCCTTCAGCTTGCGGATGGAAAGATGTGTTATATGAAGATCAGTTCCCTAAAGTTTGAAGAGTTCCCTCCAAAAGTGACTCACAAAAACTCTCTATCAGAAATGGTCTTAGGAAACCCATGGAGCTTCACGATCTCTTGCATGAACACTTTTGCTATGGACATAGCAATATAAGTGTGTTTCATGGGATGAAATGAGTATGTTTGCTCAACCTGTCCACCATAACTAAAATAGTATCCATCCCATGGGAGCGCGGTAATCCTTCCACAAAATCCAAGGAAATGTCTTCCCACACCCGATTAGAAATGGGGAGGGGCTGTAGTAAACCTGCCGGAGATGAGGTTTGGTACTTACTCCACTGTCATACCTCACAAAGATGATACAAAATTCTAGACAACCTTGCGAATCCCCTTCCAAAAGAATTATTGGGAAAGCCGATGATAAGTTTTAAGGACCCTAGCATGTCCCCTAACTGTGCTAGCATGAAACTGTGCAATCAACTTAGTTTAACCTAGGAGAAGATGGAGAAAGCATCAATTTTCCTCGGAAAAACAGCTTATCCTACTCTACTGTATAACTTGGATGTGTAGCGGAGTCTTGTTGCAACTGTTGCCGAATGGTGCACAGTTGGGGATCAGATTCAGGTTGGTTCAAGAGCTCATGAAGATCAACCAGAATAGAGCTCACTAGATCCAAACCATTCAGTTTGGTGTGCATCCGAGACAAAGCATCAACGGTTTTGTTGTCCACTCTCGGTTTATATTGTATGTCAAAGTTGTATCCAAGCAACTTTATCACACATTTTTGGTATTCTCCATGGACAATCCGCTGTTCCAAAAGGAATTTGAGGCTCTTTTGATCAGTTTGTACCACAAACTTTTGGTTGAGAAGGTAATGCCGGCATTTTTGTACGGCGAATACTATAGCCATCAATTTATGCTCATACACTGATTTGACACGAGCATATTGCCCCAATTTGTGACTGAAGAAGGCTATTGATCATTGGTCCTACATTAAGATAGCCTCTAACCCATGGCCGGATGCATCAGTCTTAGAACAAAAGTTTTACTAAAATCGGGTAAGGCAAGAGTTGGTAACTCCCAGGGCTGTTAATGAATCAAGCCGCTCGTGAACTATTCGGGTCTCAGTTTGAAAAAAAGTTCGTTCGAAATCATTTGTTAGTTTTAACGAGCTGAGCTCAAGCTCAAATATGAGCTCGAAAACCTTATCGAGCTCGAGCTTAATGCTGTTTGGTTCATTAGTTCGTGAACGTATTTGTTTAAGAGTTTGTGAATGTATTCGCGAGCTAGCTCGTGAAACTCGCGAACTTGTTCTTTTAAGGCTTGTTGATGTTATATTTTGTTATCGAGCTTAAGCTTGTACTCGAGCTTTTGTCATTATTAATTAACGAGCTGAATTTGAACTAAGCTTGTTAAGCATAATAAACGAACTTTTTATGAGCCGCTTGTGAGCTTACTAATTTGGGAACGAATCAAGCTTGAGCTCAAATATTAAAGATTGAATTGAGCTCGAACTCCTGTGACAGTTTTAAATGAACCAAGCCCAAGCTCCTCAGTATTCGGCGCTGCTCGGTTTGATTATTGTCCTAGTAACTCCATCATGGCCTCCTTGAGCTGCTGAAAATAATGTTGTCTCATCGTCCTATTGAAATGAGTCTTTCCTTAGCTGTTGTGTAAGCGACCAAGCTAATTTACTATATCCGACTACAGATTTCTTTAATAACTAGTTAAACCTAGAAAACCACGTAGCTGCCTCAAGTTCTTTGGAGTAGATCACTCCTTAATTGCCTTGATTTTACTTGGGTCGGCCGACACTCCTTCAGCTGTGACAATGTGCCCAAGATTTTCCACTTTGTCCTGTGCAAAGCAACATTTTTTTCTCATTGGCATACAACTGATGTTTTCTTAGAATTTCTAGCACCTCTCGCAAATGTGTTACATGGGCCTCTAATGATTTATTATAGAGTAATATATCATCGAAGAAAACAAGGATAAACTTCCGTAGATGAGGCTTGAAAATTTCATTCATCAATGCTTGAAAGGTGGATGGAGCGTTCGTAAGACCAAAAGGCATCACCAAGAACTTGTAATGCCCTTCGTGAGTCCGAAAAGCGGTTTTGCCAATGTCTGCCAGTCGTACCTGTATCTAGTGGTATCCTGACTTGAGGTCAATCTTAGTGAAAATTACTACTCCATGTAACTCATCCAACAATTCCTCAATGAATGGAACGAGGAATTTGTTCGGTACCGTGACTCGATTGAGAGCTCAGTAATCAATGCAAAACCTCCAACTCTTGTCCTTCTTCTTGACTAAAAGGACCGGACTTGAAAAAGGGCTGGTACTTGGCTATATAATACCGACAACTAACATTTCTGCCACTAGTTTCTTGATTTCATCCTTCTGGATATGGGGATACCTATAGGGATGCACATTAACAGGCGAAGTTCTCTCTTTCAATACAATTGCATGGCTCTTGGCCCGCTGAAATGGTAGGCCTTTGGGCATTTTGAAAATCTCTTTGTATTCCTGAAGCTTAGTGGAGATCTCTGAAGGTAACTCAGCTCTGTTTGTTGGAGCTTCTTCTTGGCAGCTTTTGTTCAAGACTAGACTACCCAATTCTAGCAGAATACCCTGCCCAACATGCTGGATAGTTTTCATCATAGACTTTAAGGAGATTTGAGTCTTGCTAAGATTTGGTTCCCCTTGCAACTTCACTAGTACCCATTCATCGAAAATTTCATGGTGAGAGTACTCCAATTCATTTGCAAATTTCCCAAGGTAGCTAGCCACTGAATCCCCCAATATTGCTTTTGAACTTCCCTGCGGCATTAGGAAAAAATCATCCACAATTTCTAAGTTACCTAGAATTAGATGCACATTTTGAACTCCTGATCCCAAAATCTCTTCCTCCATACCCAAAGTGATACCGTATTCCAGTGTAGCCTCCACCACTAGCCCCAATTATGAAGCAATTTCAGAAATGTAATTGTGGGAAGCTCCACTGTCAATCAATGTTACCACTTCCCTTGGCCTTATTTACCCTTTCATTTTCCTGGTATGCGCTGGAGTCAGCCCCACCATTGTGTTCAATGACAACTCAATTTGCTCTTTCCCTTCTTCCTCTTACCACTTTTCCATTTCCTTATTTATCAACACCACCTACAATTCCTTCTTTCGGCAACGATGACCCATGGTGAACTTCTCATCACAGCGGAAACAAAGCCCTTTCTCCTGTTTGGTCTGTAGCTCGGCATCGGTTAGCCGCTTGAAACCGTCGATATTCATCTTCTCCTTATTTCCCCCTGATTGCGCATTTTAGTAGCGAGCGGTGCAAAAACCAAAGTGGGTTCCCGATGGTGGGGGTGTTAGGGCAGTAATAGTTTTAGTTTGGGTTTGGGTCTCATATTGAGTAATCTGGGCTCCTTTATTGCTTTTGAGGGCCAAATACTTCTCTTCAATTCTTTGTGCAAGTTCCATCTTCCTACCCGGCCCATTGGGCCAAATCATCCTTGATTCAACATTTATCTTAGATTTCAACCCATCTATGAAATTACTCTCTAAAATTTCCTCTAGTACATATCTAAAGGGAGCCGCTAAAACCTCAAATTGTCTCTCGTACTCCCTTATAGTGGTGCTCTGTCTCAAACCAAGAAATTGTTCATAGCAGGTACCTTAGGTTGGTTGGAATCTTTCCAACAACAGGATCCTAAGCTCATACCAACCTCGAATCAGCCGCCCTCATCCGCTCATTGGTACCACAATAGCGCCTCTCCCTCTATACATAGTGCCGCTGCTTCGAGCTTCTTTGAGGTAGAGAGTTGATTCATCGAAAAGTACCTCTCAGCTCTGAAAACCTAGCCGTTGGGATTCATCCCATCAAAGATAGGTAATCCCAATTTTCTTGCCATATGCTCCGATTTCACCTCGTCACCCAACTCTGCCATCTCATTTCTCTTCTCGATGTCGCCACTGAAGGCTTTTGGGGTGTGCGATACAAGTGCTTGTGTAGATGGATTACCTTTAGGAGATGATACTTCTTTTTGCTGAAGAAGTTCATCCATCCTTTGAAGTATGGCCGCCACATTCTTCTCCAACAATGGAACCCTCTGTGAGTCTTTCCTTGATTTGAGTCAACTCCTCTTGCATTCTCTCCACTCGATCTTCCCCCACATCCCCGATTCTTGGATTGATTGCTCTGATACCACTTGATAGCTATTCTCAAAAAAATTGACAAAACCCAAAGAATTAAGAAAGAACTGGTGAAAAAAAATGATTTATTCAACTATTGTATCTCACTGGATTCTTGGCAAGTTACAGAGCTACCAACTCTACAATTTCCCTCTCTCAATCAAACTTTACAAGATATCCTCTCTCAACTTATTCTATACTATTTATATTCTTTCCCTACTTCTAGGACATTGGTGATTACTTCTTGCTGACTCATTGGTAGTTATTTCCCTCCTCTTGCTGGCTCATTAATTTCCTTCTTCTTCCCTTGCCTAACATATGTAAAGTGTATCGGAGGCCTATCAAAACCATGAACCAAACAAGGCATTAAGTGTTGCTAGCATTGTTGACAACACTGTTTGAAACTTAGCTTTTACTTCCAGTAATTATCTTCATTGCCCAAATTGTGTATAGTTTTTTATCCCATTCATACACTTTTGGTATTTATATTGTTCATGACTTGCATCATTTTAACTTTTGCAGTGTTTTCATGTCTTTTGATTCATTTTATCCCCAAGTTTTTGATCAGTTGCTATTAACTTCTGGCTACTGAAGTTGTTGTAGGGGGCTTTGTAAGTCCAAGTGATAGCTTAAAATACTCAACTCTTAAAGTAATTCAAGAAATTTTTGCGTTTAGGGAGAATTTGGCTGGCACAGATTGGGCTTTGATCGCCACAAGTGATGGCAAAAGATATTACTACAACAGCAAAACTAAGGTATGGTAATGACTTAAATTGGTCTATTTATTCCATAAGAGTTGTATTAGATTATTATAGTAGATGAATATTGTCGGGAAACTATATAGCATGAATTTGGTGAGATTTACTTGCCGGTGTATAGATTTTATAGTTTTGCTACTCCACGGGCAACTAATATCTGCACAATGACGTTGGTTTTTCATTAATAAACATATATGAAGCCTACATGCATATATTGGATCGGTAGCCATACATTTCATCTTGGTCATGTGAGATGAGAAAGCATGGCACTTTAAGTGAGAATGTTTGTTCATGAAGCATGGCTTTTGAAGTATAGCATCGGAGGATCTTTGTTAATTTCAATTTTAACAAGAATAATTGAGAATTAGCTGAATTGATTTCGTTATTAGCATAGCATGAGAGGCCTGCAATAACCTAGAGTCTAGAATATTGGAACTGACTTGTGCAATTGGATTTTTTTTTTATATTGCCTTGTTTTCTTCATTTAAAAGCCTAAAAAGGAGAATATTTATATAGTTTCAACAAACCTGCTAAATATATCGCTTTAAAAAAAAGTTCAATTGTTAATTGCTAATTGGATGATCAGACTAGGTATTGGACATATAGCATCTCCTCTTTAATATGGCTTGGATTTGTGATTCATTTCTTATTGTCATTGATTTCTTATAAAAAATTGAAAAATTTGTTTATCCAACTTTCTGTTTGAATAGTGATAATGGTAAAATTGAACAGAATAATAACATTTGAATCTCATATTCATTAGATTTCATATAATTTTGATCTGCATGCTTGCAGTTTTGCTTGATTGGAAAGAAAAGATATAATTTCAATGAAGAACTCTTATTTTAAATATTGCCTGCATCTTTTATTTGAATTGCATTGGATTTTTTGTTCAGATTGTTGTCTTCTATAAATGATGCTAATTTGTTGCCTTCATGCACCTATATTTGAGTGTTCTTAAAAATTTTCTACACAACTTGTCAATGCTTGGCTTGGAAATCTGCTGTATCTGTCAACTGCAACTAAATTGTTACATGTGACATCTTTCGTTGTCTGAGACTGTATGGTTGTAATCTTTCTTTGAGAGACTATTGCTGTGGTGTTGAGAAGTTTTGCAATTTTAAATGTTTTCAGCTAATTTTATCATTTTGATTTCCTTGGTTATTTTTATGGCTATCCTTGTGAAAACATTCTGTCTTATGTGTTTCTTCATTCATATGCTAAAAATAGAAATCTACTAACAATTCGTTGAATTGGATAGCCACTTCTAAGTCACCTTACTTAAATTCATTTTGTCCTCTGTTTTATCCATCAGTTGAGCAGCTGGCAGATCCCATCAGAAGTGACAGAACTGAAAATGAAGAGGGATTCCGAACTAAAAGAACATGAGATGTCAGTCTCGCTCTCCAGTGACTTGAGAGAGAAAGGATCTGCTCCTGTTAGTTTGAGCGCTTCTGCTCTTAGCACAGGTGGTCATGATGCCATTGCTGTCAGAGCCTCAAGTGCAGTAGGAGCATCATCTGCATTGGATTTGATTAAAAAGAAGTTGCAGGACTCTGGAACTCCAGTTACATCTTCAGCTGCTCCTGTTTCGCTAGGTACATCAACAATGGAGCCAAATGGCTCAAGAGCTCTTGAGGCTACAACCAAGGGCGTGTGGAGTGAGAATAAAGAAAAGCTAAAGAATACTAATGGGGATGGTACTGTGTCTGATTCATCTTCAGATTCAGAGGATGAAGACAGGGGACCTACCAAGGAGGAGTGCATTATTCAATTTAAGGTATCCTTATGGTGTTCATCTGAAATTTTACTTCACTATAATATAATCCAGGTAAAAGCACTGAAAATAGTTTTACTAATTCACTTCTAGCGTTGAAAGTAACGTTAATTTAGACAGTATATCTTCCACAAGCAGATCAAAATTCACAATCCAGCCCCTTGTACGATTTTTTTCTATTGTATTAGCAATTAATTGGAAGTAAAAGGGGATATTTACGAATCTTTCAGTTTCCTTTTATTTATTCTTAAAATTCCATTCTTTTTGTTTGAGGAATGATTCAAATCTTTTCATAATTTATTTACATTTTTGTATGCATTGTCAATTTCATATTTTGTTTTTCAAGCTATTGGTCTTGTCAAGTACTTTGACAAATGCAAATCTCCAGGTGATAAGCTTGATGCTTGTGATAAACTCACTTTATCTGAATCTCGAGGTGGTGGATTGTAAGGGTTGAATAAAAATTTGATGAATCAACCACTAGCGACTCTTGATTTTTTTTATTACATGGTTAACAACCGGTAAATCAATTAGTTGCAGATCTTGTTCAGTTGTTCTACCATTAAGGCTCTCTATGGTCTAAAATTTATCTTTCCTTTCTCCATAGCTGTTGTGGAAGAATTGTGAGGCTCGCCAAAGGAATACTACACATTTCTCTAATAAAATGCTACACTTAAGCTCATGAAAATTTATTCAGTCTAACGGGTTTAAAGCAAAGGTGATAAATATCTAGTTGAATAGATATTGGTTCCTGGTATTCTAGCTTGGCACCATGGACTAATGGAATAAGAGCTTGCTTGTTAGAAGAGTGAAAAAAATCGCCATGATGATATATTGAACTTATTCTAAGCTTTTAAATAAATGGATTTTTTTTTTGTTTGCCAGTGCTAATTTTTTTGCTTGGTGCCCCTTCCGATATGGAATTTGAGAATAATCACTTTCTGTATTTATAATGTCCCTGGAATGTACAGGAGATGCTAAAGGAGCGTGGAGTGGCGCCATTCTCAAAATGGGAGAAGGAGCTGCCAAAGATATTATTTGATCCTCGCTTTAAGGTTTGTTGAGTCTAAAGACTTATGAATTACTTTGTTCGGGAATAAGGCACATTTCCTATAACACCACATTGAAACAGGTTTTTTGGATTCTATATATCTGCTTACTTGTGATGGGGGTGAACTTTTTTGCATATTATGAATGTGCTTCTTGTTTTCATAATAACTTGCTAGCAAAAATATTATTTGTGTCCTTTTATGAGGCTTTTTGCTGAGAAAATAAATTATGATGGCAACTTATTTTTTTTTTAGAGTTTCGATCCTGAGACTTTGAGTAGGAGCTATGCTCCTCTTTGCCACTAGGACACATGTCCTTGTCTGATAGTAACTTATTGGGATGGTGACTCGAGGATGCAACTCTCATAGCTTTTCTACCTTGTTTCCAGGGGTTTATTGTTTAAAAATCTGTTACATGAGCTATAAAGTTACATATAAAACAGTCAAGGAACACTAAACTCGTCTTTCTCTCTCTTCAAATCACACCCAAAAATTGATCTTCTTACTTTGATGATGATAAACTCAAGTGTTTTGAGTGAATTTGTGAGTGGGTTAGTGTTTAGAGAGACGAAGAAGATGAATCTAGGGTTTTTCTCAAGTAGGAATAGGTGGAAATGAAATTATGACCGAAATGAGAGAGAACTCGGATATTTATATACTTGACACTGAGCACGGATCGTGCTCAATGCCCTAAAAACTCCATCTTGACACGCCACGGGTCGTGCACTTCAGCACGGTTCTCATCCTGCACTGTTCGTGCAGATCAGCACAGGTCATGCACAACATCTACCCATCTTACCTTGCACAGGTCGTGCACAACATTGACTTCATCTCTCTCTTGTTTTTCATGCCACTAACCTTTTTAACACCCCAAATGATCACGATAACTTCTAAACCCGTTTTTTGGGCATGGCAACATCTGTTTTCTTTGTGATAACTTCCATGGTGTCTTTTCAATCTCTGATTTATTATTTATCTTCCTTGCTCAGTTGCTCGTTACATGTCCATCATATTTGTGCATGCATGATGCAGCCTCATTCAAGGGAAAGGGCTGACACTTGTGTGGATGTAGTTTCTGATTCTTTCTTGTGTAACATTATGAATCTCTTATCTGAATGATTTTTTTTTTGCTTGTCTGAATGCATAACAAGGGTTTGCTAGAGTGCTTTTCTTGTTGTAAGAGCATTGTCTGTTGCAGGCTATTCCAAGTCATTCTGTAAGAAGGACATTGTTTGAGCACTATGTTAAAACACGTGCTGAGGAGGAACGGAAAGAAAAACGAGCAGCTAAGAAGGCTGCTATAGAGTTATTCAAGCAGTTATTGGATGAAGCAGCTGAGGTTTCTAGAATGAACTTCATTTCTAATCCTGTTTGTTTCAGTTTTTAGGCTCAGAAATTGAGTACTGTAGGTTGCTTACCACCCAGATTTTGTTTTCAGGACATTGATCACAACACTGATTATCAAAGTTTCAGAAAGAAATGGGGAAATGATCCACGATTTGAGGCCATAGACCGCAAAGATCGAGAGCATTTATTAAATGAAAGGTATCACTTGCTGAGGAACTTGGCATTTAGATTTCTATAACCATTGTATATTATGATCATTTTGCAGTAAATTGATCTTTTTTTAATATGGAAGATTTAATTGTTCTGTTTTTGTTCATAAATCTGCTAATTAGGTTATGTTGATTACTGCAGTTGATGCCTTTACTAGTTAGACTCTTTAACTCTTCATCCATGGTAAAATGGTGTTGCTCTTGTGAGGTTGATGGGCTTACTGAGTGGTGCAGATGCACCATCAATTCAGCCTCAAACTCCATGAAACTTGGAATTAAATTTCCATTGGCAGATTCAAATCTACTTGCATATTGTTCTGCTTTGAGCCTCAATCCTTGTAATTTGGAAACCTAATTTGAGTTATTGTTGATACTTGTTTGTGGAACCACTTTTATTACATGTTTATATTTCATATTATTCACAGCTGATTCGTGAATAATATCTCCATGTGCAACAAAATTTTATATAACTGGCGGTAGCTTTTCGATGGTCATTGATTTATTTGAGCCACAAAATTTGTAAAACTTGCCAAAATCAATTTTAAGAATTTGACATCTATGTGTCCTGCTGTCAATTATTATGTGGATGTTTCTGTTTAGTTAGATTCACATTCTGTCCAAGTACTGGGATTCTTATTCAGATTTACATGAAATGTTTCCTAGACAGAGAAAGTGATTTCTATTCAAATTCAAATGCCTTGAAGGCTACATGTGTGAGCTGAGTAGTAGGGTAGTGATCAGATTCTCACATTCAATTTGGGTGTGTCCTTTAGCTCTTGAATCTCTCTTTCTATATGCAAGATAAATGCTTATTTCTTCTGAGTCTGTCATTTGTGCCTCACTGGTGATGATTATGATCATGCTTCCACTACAGGGTTCTTTCTGTTAAAAGGGCAGCTCAAGAAAAGGCTCAGGCTGAACGTGCAGCTGCTGCTACTAGTTTCAAGTCAATGCTTCAAGACAAAGGCGATTTAACTGTCAATTCTCGTTGGTCCAAGGTATAAATTATGAATCATGCTATAGATTATGAATCATGTTTCATATTTACATTTTGTTAGTGTTTTAAATAACAGAAACAGTCAAAATGATGTTGGTGGTACTTGAATTTAATTACATTGACTGCCACAACTGCAAAGTGTGGATTTTCTTAAAAAATTACTGAGGTGACTGAAATCAATAAAACAGGAATTCAGCCGAATACACCTTTTTGGATTTTCAGAAAAAATTATTGAGGTGACTGAAATCATTGTAAAACAGGAATTCAACTAAAAACACCTAAGGAAACTATCTTATTTGAATAATTAACAAAAATTACATTAAAAGTTGACTATATTTGTATATCAAGCAAATTTCTCTAATAGCATAATAATATAATGGGTCTTAAAAAATATATTTAAAAGAATTCAACTAAAAAAGAGCTAATTTCTCTGCAACTGTGAAGTGTAGATTTTCTTAAACAATTACTGAGGTGACTGATATCATAGTACATGAAGACTTCAACCAAAAATACCGAAGGGAATTATTTTAATTGAATAATTAACAAACATAAAGTTGGCTATATTTGAATATCAAGCAAATCTGCAAATGTCTCTCATTACATAATAATTTTATGGATCTTACTATTAATTTAAAAGATAAAAAATTCAAAGTGTTACCTTATTTTGCCAAAAGCCTTCTGTGCAGTCATTGTTGTTGGAAATTTAGGTTGACTATATTAGATAAGTTGGTTTCCTTTGAGCACTGGCTAATAGGCCAAAAATTAATTTTATTTTTAGCCTTATCTTTAGTTGTGCAGTAAAGCTTTCTGGTGTAAATGATAATGAATTTTATTCAATAAATGTGAGCCTAATATGGCTTAGGTGCATGTGCCTTGACCGATGGTCATTGATGCTTCAGTATTGTGCTTTTTAACAGCATAATCAGGTCACTGCCAGATGCTGACAATTAGTTCTTTTGGCTAATCAAAGTTTGATGATTTTCTATGGAGTCTTCATATTATGCAAACAAGTTTTTGGCTTTTTACTGTTCATTTTGCATGGCATTGCTTTCTTTTTCTTTTTTTAAAAAAAGGGGGAATAATTGCTGCTCTGTGTTGATATATACATCACATTAAGCTGGATACAAGTAGTTTTATCAATGTGAAAAATGAAAAAGGCAGGGTGATTATCTGGAAATTTGATGCACGACAGTGATTTTTTGTTGCCTTCTCATTGTTATAGGTTAAGGAAAGCCTGCGGAATGATCCTAGATACCAATCTGTAAAGCATGAAGATAGGGAGATTTTGTTTAATGAGTATTTGTCTGAACTAAAACCTGCGGAAGATGAAGCAGAACGAGAGGCAAAAGTCAAACGGGATGAGCAGGTTCATACACACAATTCTAAATTTTGCTCAAGCATATAATCTTTCAGCATTTATCTATATATTGTGTTGACATGTGAGCAAAGGTATAAGATTCGAGTTTCATTTCTCTTTCATACCAGGAGAAATTGAAGGAGAGGGAGCGCGAGATGCGCAAGCGGAAGGAAAGAGAAGAACAAGAAATGGAAAGGGTGCGAGTGAAAGTTCGGAGAAAAGAGGCCGTTTCATCTTTTCAAGCCTTGCTTGTTGAAACAATCAAGGACCCTCAGGTATAGTCTGAAAACTTGTGATTCTATTCTGGGTGGCATTAGTCAGGACGCCTTTAAGAAATGCTTGAAATATTGTGTAGTGTTTGGATGGAATGGAAGAGACCTATTGTGTTTGTGTGCTCTGTATCCATGAGTTAGGTGGTTTATTTTATCCTGCTCAATCTACTTCTGAGTAATTTTTTTTTTTTTTAATCCAAACTGAGCAGAATTTGAATGTGAAATGAAATGTTTGACACCCTCAGATGTTAACCAAACTGAGCCAAACCCGCTGGAAAAGCAAACCAACCTTATTTTGTTATTAATGAAAACATATGATTTACATGTTCCATGTGGTTAGTTTGTATATTATAAATAAAAATAATATACGGCATATTAATCAATAAAAAATATATTTATTAATTTTTAGGTAACTGAAACTAAAGTGAAAACCAAAAACTGAAATTTTTGTGAAATATGAAGCGAGCTGAGCGATAATTGGGTGATGCCACGCTGAAATAACTGAATTTTGTTGGTTCAGTATGGCTTTCAATTATTAATTAAATAGAACATGCTAAAGTGCAAGAATGTTCTAGTTCTAATTCTCTTGTAGCACCTTTATGCTGCCTATTTTTGTTGAATTTTTCTGGATCTTAGTACCTGCAATTATTGGATAGTATGCGTTCTAAATAAAATATCAAAGTTCTCTCCTTTTTAATTTGATCAGTTCTCAAGAAGTCATAAAGGCATGCATATACTGGTATCGGCAATTGGTTTCATCTTTTGTTGCTGCTTTGAGGTTTTACATGTTTATAATTTATTGGTCATTTGAGTAAAATGGAACGAACAAATGAGATGCCAGTAGACATTGCTTTTTACTTCCTGGGTCTGCAATGATGATAGAATATAGATATCATTTAATCACTGAATATTACTATTAGCTTGTGTCTTATGATTCTTTAGAAACACATATAATATACCATTTTGGTCATACGTTATATTTACCTTAGCAGGCCAAGCATGCTGTGAATTCTAAGCGCAATGATGCAGTTTGGTGCATGTCATTGGTTGGTCAATGTTCACTTTATTCTGCCTGGTCAACTTATTAGCAAATATATACATTCTGATGTGGCATATAAACTCTTAGGTCCTAGAGAGCAACATTGATGCGTTGTAGCATGGTTGTAAAAACTGGATTGGCCTGGCCCGGCTGGTTGAACCGGGAATTGGCCTTTAGGCAGGGCGGTTTTTACCCCCAAAACTGGGAGGGACAACCTGGTGGAAAAACCGGAGACCCGGCCGGTTCAACCGGAAAACCGGGAACCGGCTGGTTTTGACCGGTTTTTTTAAATTTTTGTAAAAAAATTTTAATTATTAAATTTGGTCTAATTTAGCCAATTCAACTGTTCAATCAAAAAATTAATCCCAAAATTAGATGAGTTAACTGTAAACTAATCAAATTGGTCAAAATAAACATATTTTCAAACAATTAACTCATCCTTATTTATAAATTGATATGTTATTTTTATTCTTACTTTTTTTCTATGTGGGATTGTTAATTCATTTTTACATTTTTTTCTTACTTTTTTTTTATATTCTTTTTTTTACAATTTGAAAATTTTGGCTGATTGTATTTTCAAGTTATAAATTATCTTTATATTTAATAATTAATTAAATATTTAGTTATACAAATATATGAAATATGATTTTAAAAAAAAAAAGAGAATATTAGACATGTTATATTATTCTCGTACACTAGAAAAGATTTCCAACAACTTATTCTCTATTTTTATTATGTATGAGACATATTATGTTTTATTATGTATGAGACATGTTATATTTTATGAAAATACTACGTAGGCCGGTTTGACCCCGGTTCGATCTTAAATCCGTGATCCGTTGGCTTTCCCGGTTCATTGACCGGGCCGGTTTTTACAACCTTGCTTTGCAGCCTATTAGATGTATGACAAACACTTATTTAAGATCTGCAACTGTAATAATTTTTGCCAGAGTAAGGTTTGATCATATAGGGATTTAAGGTGAGGAATTAGAATATAGGATAGTACCTTTATTTTTTAAGCTTTCCATCCTCTTGCAGGATATAAACATTAAAAAGTTAAGCCCTGAGATTTTACCATCGTTACTAGTTGATCTTTTTATATTTTTAGATTCAAATTATAACATCCCTATTGTGTTATTCCCTTTCTGTTTATTCCTGTTAATAAAGCACTGTTTCAGCTGTTCCTAAGTTACCTCTGTAAAATTCAAACAAAAGAGCATGATTATTTTACTATATATCCCTTAAATTTTGATCATACTACTATTACTTGTATTTTTAAAATCAAACTATGACATCTATAGGATTTAATTTGAACTAACAGAAAAAAAGTTAAATGTTAATGGAAGGATTGTTTTTAAATGAAATTAAACCCAAAGATGTTTTCATTCAATTTTAAAATTAAAAGCACCCTCTAGTAGTTATTGTGAAAACTCAAAAGTATATACAGCAATGAACCCACGTTGCTCTGTGGTTTTATTTTTTCTTTGAGTCTAACATACTAATCAATTAGTTCACTTCATCTGCTGCTTTAATGCACCAGGCATCTTGGACGGAATTAAAGCCCAGATTGGAGAAGGATCCTCAAGGGCGTGCGACCAACCCTGATTTGGATCAGTCAGATATTGAGAAGCTCTTCCGAGAACATGTCAAGATGTTGCTTGAGGTAATTCTGCATGAAGCACGCACATGGTTTTTATTGTTGAAGAATTTTTCAGTGGGTGTGACATGTGTCAATTGATAAGGAGATGATTTTATTGATGAGCATCAAAGAGCATAAATATATATACATTAGTTATGTTTATTTATGAATGTGGTTTTTTCCCCAGCGTTGCACAAATGACTTCAAAGCTCTTTTAGCTGAAGTTATAACTGCCGAAGCAGCTGCCCAAAAGACTGAAGATTGTAAAACAGCGCTTGATTCATGGTCAACAGCTAAACGTCTTCTGAAGCCTGATCCCAGGTATAACAAGACGCCCAGAAGAGAGCGGGAAATTTTGTGGCGCCGGTATGCGGAGGACATGTTGAGAAAGCAGAAGACAGCATTGGATCAAAAGGAAGATAAGCATACAGACCCAAAGAGTAAAAGTTCTATTGATTCAGGAAGACATCCATCAGGATCAAGGCGAACACATGACAGGAAATAGCTTTATAGCTTCATTAGTTTTGGCTGGAAAGTAGGCATTTTTACAAGTCAACTGCTAGCTTGAGCTGCCAACACATTCAAGGGATTAGTGTCTTATACTTTGTTATGCTGTATTATATTCCTGATTATTCTGATAAATTTTCAGATAAATACTGATGATGTATCATAGTAATCTACTATCATGCGGAGTAACTGTAGGTTCCAAAGTGCTCGAGAGGGGGGGGGTGGTGGGGTTGGGCTGGGGGAGCTTGAGATTGTAGCCATTTGAGCCAGCAGTAACCATTACACTAGCTAATGTGGTAGGAGAAGATGAACACCAATTTCAGCCACTCATAAACTCTATTTCATCCACTCTCTCGATGGTTACTTCATGATGTTTTTGGCATTTTATATTCTCGTTTGTTTATTTGTTGTTTTATAGGTTTAACCCATCTTTACTTGCCAAAAGAAAAAAAAAAAACAAATTACATGGAAAAGTATTCGACAAAGAAACTCTTGTTGAGAAGTGCTACTAACACTTTTTTTTTTTTTTTTTTTGTGTATTTTTTTATCATGCATTTTTAATGCAAAAAATATATATTTTTAATAAAATATTAGCTTTTATTATAAAAATTAATAATATTTTATGAGTGAAGAAATGCATAGTGTATAGTGGAAAGTGTATAAAAAAGTGTTGATAGCATTTTTCTTATTAGAATAAGTTCGGCTTTTGTTCATCCAAATAATGAGCATCGATTCCCTAGGCTTGCACAATTTTATTTTGCAATTTCATGGATTCATTGAAAAATTTTGGGAATTTTACAAAAATACTAAAAAATGGTATCTATTTATATTTTTATCTCTATTCAATTTTCAATTTTAACAAAAACAATTTTCTAAAATTATAATAGGATCTAAATTTCAAAATATATTCAAATGGTATATCTTTAATATACTTTGAAAATATTTTGGCTCAATTTTTATCAAAATATAACGAAAGAATAAAAATAATTAAATCATTCAAGAAGAAAAAGAAAAAGAGATTAAATAACAATGTCATAAATTCCAAATGAGCGAAACTACACCATTTTTTCAAACCAAAACCAAAATCCAGAAATTAATCAATGGACAAATTAATATTTCTAAAAAAAATAAATAAAAGAATAAAAGAAAGAAATAAAATTAGCAACAGTTGTTCCAATTAAAACAATGTATCTCACAACAACAATGGCCTAAGAGTTCTCAACATTGCCCATCTTCCAATATACATCGCCAAGTTATGATCCAAAGAATCAAAGTCAAATTGTAAGTACTCTGTAGGCTTACCTAATCGGTCTCCAATCATACTTCCATCTTGGGTTGCACCAGAGAACCATACTAGTCGCACTCTTGTCCCTAGCTTCGACAATGTCTTTGTGGCCATTCTCTGAAAATGAAAACTGAAATGTTGGTTAAAAAAAATTATTTTAGGTTAAAATGAAAAGATAAAAAAAAAAAAAAAAGGGAGATAAATTTGTAAATAAAAATTAAAAAAAAAAAACGATATTATGCAAAAAATCCTCAAAAATTTTTCCTACACCAAAGTCATGAAATATATTTTGTTGTCAATTTTTACTACCAACTCTAGAGAATACAACAGGGAATTTTGTATACGTGAAATTATTAGTAAACCTATATGGTATCAAATTCTACACACTTCTTTTACCAGAAAAATAATGTTTTCTTGATTTCATACAGAAGTAATTTGTTACTGGTTTAAATGAAATATTTTTTGGATATATGGTATTAATATTAAACTTCAATTCTGTTTCCAAACATAAAACTTTATTAATTAGAAATAAATCTTGGAATTTGGAAATCACTCATCTTAATAGCACAACTATTAAGTAATGATACTCATCATAGATTTATTGTTGTTTATATTTATTCTTGTAAATAATCTCATGATTCCTGTTTTGCAATCAGAATAACATATTAATCTACTAACTAATCTGAATTTATTTTTGGTATAATTCAAAAATACTCATGCATTGTCAATCTAGATGTGATTTGGTTGATATTCTTATTTATGAGAATCAGAAGAGATCTTGTCTTTAAATTTTTCATATTTATTCACATTTATTATGGTAAGTACAAAGAGATAACGATCCACTTGTCATCTTAACTATATATATATATATATATATATATATATAAAGAATAATGCATTTCTCACACAATATATAGTGTATAGATTCAAACTACGAATTATCCTAAATAATTTTTTTTCCCAATATTTTAGTATCAATAAAAGATCCATAGTATCCATTTAAGTAAAAGAAAAAATGGAAATGTATAATTTAATTTCTCTTTTGAAGTTGAGCAAAAAATTTGAAAAGATTTTCTTCAGTACTTATGTACTATATATAAAGCAAAACAATATAGAGTCATGGTGTATAGGATTAATTATATATATATATAGTTAATTTTCATGGCCCATTTGAGCATTATTATCATTTGCCTTCCTCATCCTTATGATAATATGGATTAAGCCTAATCACTCATATGGTAGAAAGCTGTCCATTGTGGAGAAAGAAATTGGAATTATTCCATTGCTGCCTTTGCCACTGCCGGTGACGGTGGACTCCATTGCCGATGAGAAGGGAGTGAAAGCAAGAAGCATAATTCCAGGAATTGGTAATTCTAATATTGGAATTCAACCCAAAGAATCAGTGCCAAGTCCTGCAGTGGGTCATAATTAATTAATTATGTATATATTGTCTTTCAATAATTTTCCCTATGAATAATTTTTTTTGCAAAATTAAATGTGTCCCAAGTTTATCGGGTAACAGACTGAAATTAATTTTATTCGTATTGGATAAGACTCTAAAGTGCATTCCTATGAATAATTTATTGTGTATGTATACACCACATTTCCACATGTATATCCATTTGTGATCTGTGGGAAAAAAGATAAATAAAAGGGAATGCACAATTTACTTTGAACTTTTGCAAAATTTGAAAAAAAAAAAAAAATTAACTGCTTTGGCATATTATTTATTGGCTTTTGCTACACTTAAACTTTTATCTATGATATATCTAGGTAAATATTAAAAATAAACTCAAAAAATCTTCTCTAATTTAACAATATTGATTACTCCATTCACGCGTAAATGACTCCTAATTATGTAATGGGCTGTGCATGTATACTGTTATTGTAATTTATTATCATATGATTTATTATTATTAAACTAAAAAATAATTTATCCTATTTTTTTGTAATATATTATTATTTGCTTAATTAATTAGTTTATCTTTCATAAATGCATTTCATTATTGTCTAATTATAAGAGTAGCTAGTGACTTATAAATAATTATTAAAATCTAAACTAAACTATAATCACAAACTAATTTAGTCATTTTGATGAATTTGTTTCCTGATATATTTAAATTTTTATTAATTAATATATTTCTAATTTTATATTGATTTTCTTTTATCATATCCATTTATATTTAGTATTATATTAATAAATTATTTAATTTGCTAATTATATTTGTAAATGTCATGTAAAAAAAAGCAGATAGAAAATTTGAATTTAGACAAGTCAAGAGAGAAACAAATTCAATTGTTAATTTATTTGAAATAGCAAAAAGAGATGATTACAAATAAGTCACTTTTTTCCTTAAAAACCTAATATAAAACATAATTATTCATCAGTTATATCATAAATATTATAATACATAAAAAAAAATCTAATTATAATTCATCATGTGATATATTTTAGGTTCATTAGTTGCATTATTATCTAATCATATTATACCTTATTTTGTTAAGTAAACTTTAGAAAAGAAAAATTAAAAAAAAAATCATAAAGAAAACGTTCACTAACCATAATTGAAAGTTTTATTAGAATTAAAAATGACATAAAAAAAAATAAAATTTAATAAACATAACATCTCTCCAAACAATAAAGAATAAAGATTCACCAAAACTTAAAATCACAAAAAAACAACACAATCCTTTCTTTTATTGTCTCTTTCAATTCCCAACTCAATCTAACTTCTACTCTCCCTCTCTCTAAAATCCAGATAATATTATCGGTGCAAATTCAGAATAAACCTTCAAAATCTAATATTGGGTTCCTTGATAAAAGCTCTGTAGCTTTTGGGATTTTTTCTTTTTAATTTTTATTCTGTAATTTTTAGATTATAGCTATGAAACTCATTTCATTGTTGTTCATATTATAGCTGCCATATTGTCAAAGTAAAACAATATGAATGGTTACCAAATTTGAGTATAAACTTAGATAGAGAGAGAGAAAGTGGAGAATGGAAATATAAAAGTCATGGACTCGGTGATCAAATAAATTACAGGTTAATTAGTTTAGTTTAATTAATTTGTTTAATAGGTTACCAATC
>CATIWF010112903.1:0-19985 GCA_949630135.1 Balakata baccata
CACAGGTCACCGGCCGAGCCTCACCAATCTCTCTCCTTGCATTGCACATATGTATAGGAACATGACATTTGTAATTTGGGTTGTCTATTCGCATATGTATAAATTAGTAAATATGTAATAGTGTGTATATGTGATGCTTAGCTATCAAATGTTGAAAAGTGATAATGTTATATGATTCAAAAAAAAAAATTATCCCTCATTATAAACAGGACTATGTCCTATTCTATGCTATATACGACAACATGATATAAGTATAAGTGATATCCATAGGTATAAGGTGTTACAACAAACGTGTCTGTACAACATGTTGTTTCGGCATTAGTGCCGCTAGCCTGGCCCATCGGAGGGCTGTGTAAGCCTAGGGTCGTGTGAGTCCCGACCGGGGGAAAGGCCTGACATCAACAAGGAAAATTCCAGTTTTTCCATGCTGCCCTAAATCTCATAATTTCAAAGCATCATACAATATTCCATAACATAATAGGTCATTTTAGCAGTCCATAATCTCATTTAAACATGTCATAATCCATGTAACTCATTGAACACTTACCCATAAAATATCATGAATAATTCGTGCCATTAATTCACATCATTCTGTCCAAACATTTTAGATCATTATTCATGGCATTTATCAGCTATAAACCATCCAATAAACCTATACACTAGCAAACATGCAACCAGAAAAGCGAATAAACATGATTATATGTACAAACCTTAAACAATGGAGCCAAAACCCTCACTATCAATGTCTCACACACGTTTTGATGTCTGTTTCTATTTTCTTCCCCGTTCCCTAACATCAAATATATGAATCAAAGATCATAAACCGTTTTATACCTTTTTGTTCTACAGGGATTATATCAAAACATTGGAAAAACCCTAATTTAATGTGATTATAACCATTAAAATGGTGTTAAGGATGTTAAACTATTATCACACTTAGCGAATCACGTCTGAGAGTTAAGAACATAGGTGAATAATCTGATTATAGAGGTTGTTTGACAAAAGTCTCGTATTCTTGATGAAAACACCAAAAACCCTAATTTAAATCCTTGATAATTCAATCTAAATTATGTTTTCAAGTATTTAGGTGAAGGAGAATGAATGGAAGGGTTTCTAGAGCGTCTAAGGTGTGCAGGTGTCAGTTGGGTTTATGGTTTGTGCAGAGTAGAGTGCAAAAATACATATTTATAATGTGCAGACTAGAGGCAAGTCCCGGCCGGAAAAACGGGTGTCCCGAGTGGGAGACCTATCCCAACTGTGAGATTACCTTTCCCGAGCGAGATTCGGTTCTGTCCACTAAAATATAAAATAAGCCAAAATTGACTTATTTTATATTCACTTTTAATTACCAAAATACCCCTCAAAATCAGCATAAATTTCCAGGTCCTAAATTGTGAGCATGACATATATATATATACTTATGACTTGCTATTATAATTTATATATATATATATATATTAAATTATATAATTTTGTTCTTAATATATATTTATTACTTTTTTTACTAGAAAAATTTATTATTTATACTGTTCATTTTTTTTGAAGTTTTTGATATAATTTTTTTGTAAAGATAATTACACATTTGTCTATTTGGGGTACCAAAAGATACACATGAATCAAACTCAAATAAAAGTCTAGACTATCAGAAATTGAGTATATTGTGATCAGATTTGTAACACTAAGTTATCGAGTGATACTAATAAGAGGGGTAAAATCGTAAATTTATGATTTTTGGTCTAATGATCGAGTTGTAAACCGAGTGTATCGGGATGTAGGGCATGTTAAAACTAGTATGTGAATAAAATTTTACGTCAAAATTATTCTATTTAGAGTTCCAAATTGATGAAATAAAATTCAAGTCTCGAATAAATTGTAAATATATGGCCTGTAAATGGGGTGAGTTAGTGTTAAATGGGTATGTGTACCCATATAATAAATTAAATGGGTCATATATTTGTAAACAATCCAACCCATTTATATTCAACTCATACACACCCTAATCCACTCATTTGCTACTCCTAATATATATTAATTAACTCATTTAAGTATAAGTATATACTTCAAATTATCTAATTTATATTTAATTTAATTAATATAGATATTATTTGGGCTATTATAACATATGCAATTGATTTTGTAACATTAAAATTTATTTAATTAATTAAATTGTACTTATATAAATATTTTTTATTTACATTCATTAATAAATATATATTCTTATTTAATATTTAAAAATATAAATATTAATATTAAAAATTTATTATTAATATTAGCTACTATACTAATTGTGGTTGCTATTTAACTATCACAAACACTGTAGTGGTTATTAGCAACCACAACTAATTGTGGTTGCTATTGTGGTAGCTAAATAGCGACCACAATAGATATGGTCGCTATTAACGATCACTTTTGTAGTCGCTAATAGCAACCATACTTGTGGTAGCTAAATAGCGACCAAACTTATCTCATTAATTGTGGTAGCTAAAATTAGTTCAAATCATTTTAATGTATTTTTGTTAATATTTAATTCTTTTTTATTAATTTTTTTCTATTAAAAATTTATATTAATTTATTCAACTCTATAATATGAATTTTTCTCTATAATATTAATTAATTTTATTAATTAAACTCTAATTTATTAATTAACATTCTAAATTTAATATTTATGTATATATATATATATTAATAAATATATATAATTATTTATTTTTTAACAATAAATTTTTATAAATATCCATTAGGACAAAAATTTGTTATTAATATTAGCTACCACAACATATGCGGTAGCTAATGACAAGATGTGGTAGCTAAAATTAGTCCAAAATATATTAATGTGTTTTATTTATAATTTAATCACTTTTTATTAATTTTTCTCTCCTATAAAATTATATATTTTCAACTAATATTATAATATACTTACAATTAATTTGAATTATATTGTAATAATAATAATAATAATAATAATAAATTCTAATAATTTATTATATTTAATTATTTATTTAATTATATATAATTATAATTGAATTTTATTTAAGGGAATTTACTTAAATTACCAAATTTTAATTATTGGATTCAAAATTAATATAATTAATTAAATTATAATTTATTTATTAATTTTTATGATTATAAATTTAATAATTATATATAAATATAAATATTTTTATTTATATTAATTAATACATATATATATAATTATTTAATATTTAAGAATAAATGTTTATAAATATTAATATTGAAATTTTTTGACTAATTTTAGCTACTACAATACTTGAGGTAGATATTAGTAATCGCTAAATTTTCTGCCAAAAAAAGGTGCCAAATTTAGCTACCACATATGTGGTTGCTGATTGGTAACTATGTAGTAGCTATTATTTTTATTATTTTTTGGACTTTTTTGGTCACTGTGTGGTTGCTAAATAGCGACCACTCACTTGTAGTAGCTATTTTGACTTTTTTTTTGTAGTGGTACTTATACCTATTATACTTAGTCAAGTTAGCTGAACTTTGGTTTGAGTGAGCACGCTTGACTTGAAGAAGCTCGAATCAGCGTATAGATTACAGTGAATGAGTAGGATGTTTAGCCCTGAACCAGGTGCACCTACTTCATACTTTGTATATAGAGTGAGTATGATGTCTAGCCCTGAACTGGGTGCACCTACTTCATATCTTGTATCTACTTTACATCTTGCATCCAGCCAGTCCGATAATAATGCTTGGGCTATTTGTCAAATTATTTATTGAAAAAAAAAAAGATTAAGACAGACAACTGCTAGTAAGAGATATTAATGATAAGAATAATGATAAAAGTCTAGGGCATGTAATATGACACTGACATGAACATTGCATATAGTTGATACGACATTTCATTATTTTCCTTAAATAATGAATTACATGTCCATATGCCATGATATATGATGTCATACATGATTTATGCTATATTTATATGAATGCATGAGAAAATTCTGATGTTTATATGTACCACTATGCTAGAGATAGTTTAGTGTGAGTTTTTCTCACACAGGTCAAGAAACTTATATAAGTTACCAGTGCTCATATTAGAAGAGGACATTATGACTCGGTTTGTGGGTCTAATCTATCATGTTTTGTATTTTGCATAAACATGCATATGAGAATAGTGATAATGGCTTGGGATATGATAGTTATGATGTATATATATATGTTGTACATGTATGAAGCCCAGAGCCTAAAACTATATGCTGTTGTATATAACGTGAAAAAAAATGAGCCACTATGATATGACCCGGAATGTGTATAATTACAACATATAAGATAATGATTATTAACTAGATATAGGAAGCACAAATAGTTGCATTCTATCTATATAATGAGATTGTTCCTGTCATAGGGTGATGTAATAGACATGGTCCTATTATACAGATAGGGTGTCACAAACTAAGTTATGAGACTCTTTTGTGTATAGAAAGTTCATCTCAAATCACTTTCCCTTGCATACACTCACTTTCTTTTCTTTTCTCACAATCTCACTTTTATTTTCCTCACTTGCGCTACTCTTTCTTTTTCTCATCGGGACCATCGCTCACCATTGGGCCTTTATTTGAATTTCTCTCATTTTTATCATTCAAGGCCTGTTTTCTCTCAATTATTTTATTTAAATTTGCCTCATTACTTGAATTCCCCCATAAAAGATCTTTGAATCTTCATTTGGTCTTCATATACTTTGAATGGAGATAAAGGAGCAAGAATGTAGTTTTAGCCATTCAAGCTAAACTAATACATATTTCTATACCCATCATGCATCACTTGCCTATCATATTGCCAAGGCCTTCCAAGTATGACATGACTAGCAAGCATAGGAGCAACATCACATAACACCTCATCCTTATACCTACCAATTGAAAATGCAAGCATAACCTTTTTATGCACCCTTATTTCACTGCATTCATGCAACCATTGCAATTTATAAGGGTTAGGGTGCTTTTGACATGTTAAGCCCAACTTATCACCAAGAGTTGCACTACCATATTAGTACAACTAGCAACATCAATAATCAAACTACATGCCTTTCCATTCACGATGCAATGTGTATGAAAGATATTTTCTCTTCATTCACTATTTTCTTCCTTAACATGCATATTTAAAGCCCTTCTTACGACCAAAGATTCAACATGTACATCATTACCATATTGCACATCACCATCATCACAATCACTACCATTAATTAATGAAGGCATGCTATCACTATCACTACCATCACCCCATTATCTTTTAATATCATAATTTTCTTATTAGGACATTGAGATGTAATATGTCCCACACCCAAACATCTAAAGCATTGAATTTTATTATGCTTATCATTAGCACTAGATGTTTTTGATTTGTTATCAACTTTTACCCACTTTTCTTTCTTTACCTCTTTTAGTTTAGTCACCTTTCTTTATATTTTTCCTCCTTTTGGGGCCATTTTGAACTCCATTTTAAGGTGGAATTCATGTAACATGTTGCTGCCCCTTTGTTCTTCAATTGCTTTTCAATCTTCATGGCCATGTTGACCATGTCTTCAAAATCGATATAATGCTGCAATTGCACAATATTAGTAATCTCCCTATTTAGGCCACCTATAAAAAGTGCCATGGTAACTTTTGGATCCTTCACCACATTGGCTCTAATCATTGCCATCTTTATCTCTTTGTGGTAACTTTGAACAGTCATGATCCTTGTGTAAGGCACTACAATTTTTGGTGCAACTCCATATAGTAATAGGTTGGTACAAACCGTCTCATCATTACTCTCTTCATTTCCTCACATATTCTAATGGGTTTCTCTCTATTCCTTCTATTAATTACAATATGATCCCACCAAACAAGAGCTTAATTAGTAAATTCAACAACAATAAGTTTTACCTTTTTATCTTCATTATAGTTGTGGCATTCAAAGATCAACTCCACTTTTCTTTCTGACTCAAGTTACACTTCAGCATCAATCCTCCCTCTAAACTGTAGGATTCTTTAGTAGTTTTCCTTATTTGTCTAGGATTTGGTTTATTAGTTATCATATCCCTATTTTCAAAGGATCATATTAGATCATCTTTATTTCATCTCTATTTTTAAGAGATTTAGATAAAATTGAATGTAAATCCCTATCTTTAAGAGATAAGAAGTTATTATTTTGGGATTAGATTAGGATTAACATTAGTTTTCCATTGAGGCCACTAACTCTTTGGGACTATAAATAGTCTTCTAGGCATGTAAACTCATTAGCTTATGAATGAAAATGAATTTTGGGTATTTTTTTTCGTTAAGACAAGCAAATTTGCATATTTTAATTAGTTTTGAAAATTACTAACTTATCAAGTGATCTTGCCTGTGCCGTTTGCTATTCTTGTTTTCACATAATCTTAGTTCTTAGCTATCTTGTTAGCTTTGGGTCATATTCTTATTTTCATATAATCTTGGTTCTTGCTACTTATTTACATGGCTCAGATTCAACGTTTGATCACCATACATAAGGTTTTGATTGCCTTGTCTTGTTGAAGGATTTCAAGGCACATTTCTTGGGATTCCGCATCAGTTTGGCATTAGAGCTTATGGTTAGGTAATCAATGTCCATCCTTTTAATTGCTTTCTAGTTATTATGATGCAAATGGGCCAAGGTATTTCCAGACGATTACCCAGCTTGGTACTGACCCTACTCAACAACACTTAATCCGCTGCTTAACCACCTTGAGCCAAGCACTTCTAAAGAGGTCACCCATCATGGTACTGCCCCTACCACAGCACGCAACTCTATTCCTTTATCCTAAATCAAATGAGGGCCATCGGTCTCTTTTGACTTTGTGTGCCACCTAGCCAAACTTGTTCCACACCCCCCCAAACCCGGGACGTATCATATTAATTTAGTTTGAAATAATTTTTGCCATTTGGGATACCTTATTGTTAGTTTCGGTCATAATTAGAAAGTTGCATATTTGAGTTTCTTTAGTGCGTATGGCTTCTAAATTGCATCAAAAGTTTTTGTTTATTGTTATTTGATAAAAAATTAAAATAATAATTAAAAAAGAAATAAAATAAAAAAATTCGGATTTGCTTTGAAGGTGTGAAATTGAGCTTCAAAAGTGACAATTGTGATTGTTGGTTGCTATCGTGGTTGATTAGCATCATTACATTCTTCATTTAATTCAATTTTAGCATGAAATTTGGTATAGTTGTGAAGTTGAAAAGTTAGGGTTCATTATTGATTCAATTTCAAACTTTGTGATTGAACTTTGCTTTGTGAATTGAGCTTATCTATTGAAAATACCTTTTGTTCTCAGTATTTGATGAATAAATTAAGGTTACATAAGGATAAACATTGGGAAAATTGGCTACTCATTAGGAGGAAACTGATTTTGATTTATTTCCATATTGTCTATTTCTTTGTGCTCTTCAATTTTCATTCCTTTAAGTGTGTTCTATTTGATTCCATTTACATTAATTAAGTCTAATTTGCATTCTTTGGCTTAAGTTTGAAGTACAATAAGTAGCATACACAACTTTGCGCGCACGCACGCACGCACGCACGCGCGCGCGCGCACACACACACATATTCCTTACCTTTTGCTCCTTGAACAACCCTAGCATCACCTTAGTAAAATTATGAACTAATATATATCCTTTTCGATTTTTCAACAATTTTAGCTTCCAGTGAAAAAATCAGGTGAATATTGCCTACGTTGACAACTGTTTTTTTTTTTGGGGGAGGGGAGGAATTGTTGGCTTAGCTCACATACTGCCTAACTAGCACTAACAAAATGCACCATTTTGAAGAGAACTAACTCAAATATCTTAAACTCTCAAAATCACTATTAAAAAGGCCCTATGTCACGCCCACAAAATGGGCCTAGAAGGCATTAAGATTTAATAAGGGTAATTGAGGAGTAATTAACACTTAGAACAAAAAGGAATGGAAATAAAAGAAATAAGGAAACTTGTGACTGAGTCATAGGCCTGATTAAATACAATCACGACCATGACTATCGCACAGGGTGGAGGGTATAAATACCCTTGTTTTCTCCATTTTCGGCCATTCTCTCATTTTAGCTGCCCCCTCTTTTGAGAAACCCTAGTTTTCTTCAATTCCTTCATCTTAAATCCTCTTCTCCACCCAAGAACCACCAATCTAAGGAGAGAAAACACCGTCAAACTTGAAGATCCACATCTCTAAAGAAAAGGGAGATTGAACAAAGAAGAAGAGAGATCAAGGAGACCTAACACTCAAATCCGGCCTTGGAGTGTAACCTAAGGGGATTTTGGTAAGTTTTGCACTACATTAATCTCTTGATCCTTGATTTTTATTTGATTTCTCGTTCTTTCAACAAAAAATCCGAAAATCTACTAAAGTTAGGGTTATGGTTGAATTTGGGGTATAGAGGTAGAACTTGTAATAAAAGGGTTAATTGATGATTAAAAGAGTAATATTGAGCTTGTAATCTTGATTTAGAACACACCTTGGGTTGGAACCATGTAACTTAGGGTTTATAGCCTTGATTCATGACTTTTATTGTTATAGAAGGGTAATAATTAGTGATATGTGTGTTAGGAGCTCCTTAAGAACTAAGAGGCAACCACCAAGGAGGTGGAGGAGCTTGATTTTTGATCTAGAAATTGGAGGAGTTTTGAGATTTGTATACAATGGTACCTTTATGCACTATGGCATGATTTATTAATCATATGCATGATGGCATGTTTAGTGATGTGATATATGTGTTTGAACCTGCATATGGAATTGAATTTTGTAATAAATGCGAATGAGAATAGTAAATGCTATTGAAAATATGAATTGTAATTACTATGGCATGATTTGAGGAGTAGATGGTTGAAATAATAATGAACAAAATGAATGATAGTCTCAAAGTGTAAAACGTTTATGGCTTACGCCAATTAAGAGTAAATAATAGCCATTGAGATTAATAATGGTGGTAAAGAAACCAAAGTAGGTTGGTGAAAGTGAAAGTCGGCATTTAATGCACAATAATGAGTTATAAATGTGTAATCCATGTGATTTGATACTTTGCCATGAACTAAAGGTGTATATAATTATGTTTATGACATAAAAATGTGTTCATTTGAGTGTTGTAGCTAAGTTTGGTGATTAACATTAGGACTTTGTGTGTGGAGTTTTGGCATGAGTTACAGGTTGTGATTTTGCTGATTTTCTAGAAATCTCAAGTAGTAATGGGCGTGACACTTTTGCCAATAGAAATAGAATGGTTCACCACCTGAGTCACAGCTAGATCCCAAAGAGTCATGGCTGTGACAATGGCAAAATCTTGAATTCTGAATTTTTGTTTTAACTTGTGTGTATGGCAATTGATTGAGATAGGTCTTATGTATTCTTGGCTATTATATAAGACTTCAAATGTAATATTTGACATGCAATTTAGGGTTGAACGGTACCATCACGCCCTATAATTCTTAAGCAAAAGCCTTTGAGAAGTCAACGCTTCTATTAACTATTACAAATGTGCCCTGAAGGCAATCGCCTGAGGCGCTTAATGTTCACATTAGTAATGACATTCTTTCATTCTATTGGTACTCATTTGCATATGAATTGATATAGATCTTAAACTAATTAATAAAAGTCCATGAAATGAAGCACAACATGAAGGAAATCATGATGAGATCATAATTGTAAGATTCCTATCATGTGCAATTATATTCATATCTAAATGATCCCTAGTCATAGGATTAACAAGATGGGACATTGTTAATCCGGATAGACAACACATGTTATACTCCTTGATTTGATCAAGTAGTTGATCTCATAAACTATAGACATGAGATATTTAGATTTAATATGTGGATGCTTGCTAAGAGTAGTCCACTACATTAGATGACTTACTATGAGACAATCAAATGAATTATCTATTCAAATGTTAATGATAGTCTCATTATAGCAATGGTGCAAGTATCCTTAGACTTGAGGTACTCAAAGATATCTTAGATACTGATTTTGTACTTTAACTCCATTATTGTTGTCTCACAGAGGTCACTCATAGGGAAGTTATTGGGTACAACTTAAGGTATTCAAAGATAATTGGGTAGCCAATAGAGAATTCACCACTCTTGATAGAGGGAGTGTATATCCATGGCCTCTTGCAGGGATCATTACTCAGGAATCTCTTGTCGGAGTAGAAATGTCATGAAGATGGTCTTCAATGACATGTCTAATAGAGTAATGAGTCTCAATGACAATATTTAATATTAATTGGGCTAGGTGTGACAAAGTCAGTATAGCAGGAGTTGACACATAGTCCATGCTTTGAACTGAGTGAGGTATAGGATGATGAAATGATCATTTGCATGAAATTGTCTATGGAAAGGTTCATAGACAAACCACTGAATATCCGATTGATTGGGGGTCGTGATGTGTTACTAAATACTGCTCATGCCTTACTCGATATCAAATGTTGATTCAGATAGCCAATATAACCAGGAACCTAATGGGTCATACACTTTGAAGGTGTGAAAAAAGAATAAAATGGTCTTGGATGAGATACAAAAATATGAGAGAATTATTTAGAGTTGCATTGTGGAAAAATTTTGGAGAAAAATCGTGTGGGGGGTCACAGGTCCACGAGGGGTTGCCAACTGCTAGCATAGGCAACAACACCCTTGTTTTGGCCAATTTGGCCATTTTGGCCCAAAACTCTATTTTGGCAATTTTGGTATTTAAGTAACCCTAGGGTGTTTAAGAAACACCTATAAAATGCCTTTCTACACAAAAAAAGCCCTAGCCTCTGAAAATTAATCTTTAATTTTGTTTAAGCTTTTCTCTCAAAGAATAATATTTTTGCTGACATAAAAATATTTATTCAATGCCATCCTGTAAGAGGTTTCCTCCTTCTAGCTTTGTGTGGATTACAATTAGGTTCGTTTGTTGTGGTTTGCAACAACCCAATAAGAAGATGAGGTAGAAAAGTTCAAGAACACTAAAGGTAAAATCTTCAAACCCTTGTTTTTGGTTAATTAATTTTGATGGCACAAGTTGGATCCTTGATTTGGGTTTTGATTTTATTTTATTTCTGCTACGTTTTATGTATGAGATACATCCTCAAAACCTAACATTGATATTAGAGTCCCTTTGTATTCATCAAAATTAATTTTGATTGAAGATGCAATGAGATTGCTTGATTTTGGCAATTTTGGTTCAATTGGATTGAAAAATTAATTTTATTTTGTATAATTTGTTTTAATTATTTTTCTCTCAATAATCTGAACATGGGATGATTAAGGATGATCATTATGGTGAAAATGGTTTGAATGAGATTCAAATAATTAAATTCGGATTTATTGTGAAAATTGCCTAAAACTAGTTATTTGTGATCTAATGATGTTGTTTGGCTTATTTGATGAGATTGTTCATATTATTTTTGTTATATAAAATATTATTTAGATATGTTAGGAATGTGTTTTAAGCCTTTTTAAGAGTCCAAGAATTAATGAAAAATAGTTTTAATTAATTTTACAACCAATTATCAAAATGTGTATATTTCGGTTCTAGCACCTTTGAAATATGTTTATGTGATAATTTTGATATTATTTTGATGTTATATGCATGCCAAAATTTTTTTTGCTCAATTTTGAATTTCCAAATTAATTCTAGTTGTAATGTGTCATTTGAGCATCTTTTGTGTCGGTTCACTAGTCTTGATATTTTGCCTTGTGTCAAAAATTATTTTGACTGGCTTGAGCTAGCCAAAAGGTACTTGCACTGATGATATGAGGTTCTGAAATTTTTTGGAATTGATTTTGAATCAATTTAAGTTGAGTAATCTCAATTCTAGTGTGACTAGATAGTGGTATGCATGTTGAAAATTAAATTGTTTAATTTTAACATCATTATAATCTATTTTAAAGGTGGATTAATTTTGAATTAATTCTAGAAATATGGAATTTAATTTAATTTTATTAAATATTAAAATCCATATTGAAATTGCATACAAAATAATATTAGCTAAATCAACATAAATAGACAATTTTGGTTCAAGTGTTGAAACCAGTTTTTCCAATTGAAATCAAAATGCTATTATCTTATTTACTTTTATTTTATGCATTAGAGAATGCATGCTAGGGGTGTATAAATTGCATAATGGATGATTATAGACCTAAACCCAATGTGATTGAGCATGCATGGTTAAATTTTATTTTATGATAAATAGGGCATACGTGTCATTGCCTCTCCTTATTTCTCATGTATTTCTCTTCTCATTTTACTCTCATGAAATTTAACTTGAAGTTTTCTTTTTGAAAATATGTAATTATATTACATATGATTAGGATAGATTGGAGATGCAAAAGAGCAAGAAGCAAAGAGGAGGTGCCATAAAGATGAAGACTAGAAATAGAAATTTTGAATTTCTATTTTTGGGTTGTAACGTATGCATATTCCTAGGTTTGACCTAATCAATTCCCTTTGGCTTAAGAAATTGATTGTAGCATGTTCATAATCATGCCATGTAGTTAATGTAACTATCTTTATATATTCTTGTGATGATGAATGTATAATGCATGTTGGTTAATAGATGAAACTAAATTAACAAAACCCCTCCTTAAATAAATAATTAAGCCTTACGTCTTCCATTAATGTGGTAAGAACTAGAGTTCTTCTAGAGTTACTCTATAAGAATATGTTCAAACCATCGAAATAAGGTTTCATGATTAATGGGTTGAACTTAACTGATGTCATTGATTTGTTGGATTTGCGCCAAGTTGATAGCCCAATGTATGTGCACACATCAATCAATTGATAGCAAAGGATTCAATAGTTGCATGAGGTGTAATTGGTATGGATTAGATACCTATCATTCGAACTAAGGTGGTTGGCTAGATTTGCGTCAGAGCTATTCTTAAAAAAGTGATATGGAACCTCCATGAATAAGCTTGAGAACCCCTTTATATATATATGAACCCCCAAAGCATTAACATGAAAACCCCAAAACTCAATTCAGCAACAAACCCTAAGAAGGCTAGAAGTCATATTACTTAGATAAGATGATCAAGAATTAGAATAAAGAAAAGTTGTTTCTGAATTCCAATTTCGAAACACTCCACAAGAAGGTGATCAACCTACTTGAATGTTCCTTAAAAGATGCATTCTACACAAGAACACAAAGATAAAAACAAAACAACCTTTTTGGATTAACAATTTCATAATCTGCCCAACCATTAGTCCAAGGCATATTTATAGCCTTTACAAGGTTTTAATGAATTTGGAAACTAATCAAATCATATCCCAAATGGAAACTAATGAACTCTTTTAAAAGACATAAATCTGTTAGCCCCTTATTTAAGCCTAATAAACATGATTAAACCTAAGACCAGCAAACTAATGTAGTTTCCCCATACATATTTGGTTAGCCCATAACAAAAGTGGCCAATTACATTCTTAATTAAACCCATTAGTAACTTGATTTGGATTAAGTTGTATTGAACTTGGGCTGCACATGTTCCAAAGTTTTGATGTCCTTGTAAAACCTTCACTAGCTGAATTCACTAAGCCTTGTTGAAACTTCTTAGATCGAGACCTGGTTATAGGACCTTGAGGCACGCTAAAAAGACTAGAGGCCTCTTGAGCTTGATCCTTGTCTTCTTGGTCCCCTTGTTGAATCCTTGAAACTTGGTGTATAGGCTGCTCCATAACACATTCCCTTAAAGGTTTCTCCCTTTGCCTGGATGCCATTAGATGTGATCTTAGAGGATTACTATGGTTGGCTACAACCTGGTAAGAAGAGAATTGAAGGAAGAATACTTGGTTTTGAAAGGTAATAGTCTTCTACTATTATATAGTTTTAATTGTTCATGATTAGATATGTTGATCTTCTTCTTGGAGTTTGTAAAAATTTTAATTTTCCGCTGCGTAACGTGTATGAGATACATGTGCAAACTCCAATAGTGGTATTAGAGCCTCCTTGTGATTGTCATGAACAATTTTGATTGAAGAATTAATTTTATTAATAGAAATTGGCATTCATGATTCTTTTAGTTAAAATATGATTTTCATTAAGAGGATTTTGGTTTTAATCTATCTGTTCATACATGTTATGTTCTAATTAGATTAGAGAATATGTTGGATGGATTGAATTAGATACAAAAGAGTTTGTATGATTAATTTTCATTTTATAATTGTTTGCTAATAGTAGGGTTCTTCAAGAAATTTTAATATTTGATTTATTTCTTCAACTGTTCTAGTATTCTAAAATCAATTATGAGGTAAGTGGCATATGTCAAAATTTATTGAGAATGTGTTTTGGGCATTGGATAGAAACAAACGCGATATTAAAATTGTTTTAATTTCTGCAGACATAAAATTCCCGACTAGGAAAGAGATTTCCCTACTGGGACTCACGTTTGGAAACAATTGTTAATTTTGATTTTGTTTTCAGTGATTTCATTGGATGAATATATGATATTTTTGACATTAATTAATGTTGATTATATGCCTAGAATTTTTTTAGTTCAATTATGATCTCATCTAATTCTAGATATAGATATGATTCAGTTTAGGTGTTTTGTGGTTAGCTCGCTAGTATGAGATTGTACTTCGAGTTGGCTTGAGCTGATCTATATATGCCCGGATAGATGATTATTATTTTTGGAACTTTGAGAATTAATTTTGAATTAAGTGGACTGAACTAATTTAATTTTAGTATGACTAATTAATGGCATATGATTAATAATTAAATTGTTTTATTATTTCAGCATCATGAAATATGGAATTAATTGTGAATTAATCTCTAAATAATTGAGAATTAATTTCTAAATGTGATTAAGGAATTAAATTCAATTTGGAAATCAATTACCATTTAGAAAGTAACATAAAAGGTAAATTTGTATATGAAACCGAAAATCCAAAAATGTCTTTTTCATATTATCTTTATTTTATGTATTAAAGAATGCATGTTAAGGGTGAATGACAATGCATAATGGTTGATTATGGACTTGGCCAATGTAATTGAGCATGCATGATTATTTTATGGTAAATAGAGCCTGCATGTTCCTACCTCTCTTTTCATTCTCATGTATTTCTCTTCGCATCTCATTCCCCTCAAATGTAAATTAAGGTATTCTTTTTGGATTATGTAATTAGATTATATAGGATTATAATCTAATGAAGATGGCAAACGAGTAAGAAGTAAGGAAATGGTGCCATAAAATAAGAAGACTTAGAAATAGGAATTTGATTTCTATTTGGGTTGTAATTCATGCAATTGACTAGGTTCCATGGCTCGAGGGATTAATGTTAGATTGTCCATAATCATTCCATATAGTCAAAGTAACTATCATATGTATATCTATATGATGAATGGATATATGTTATGCATGCTATAACTTGATGAGACTTAATTAATAAAATCCCTCAATAAATAATATTTAAAATTAACGCCTTCTATTAATGTGGAAAGAACTAGAGTTCTTCTAGATATTGGGTAGTTGAGATGACTCAAGCTTGCTCTATAAGAATATGTTCGAACCATTGAAATATTATTTTATGATTAATGGGTTGCTCTTAACCGATTTCACTAATTTGTTGAGCTGACTCAAGGTCAATATAAATTGGAGGCGATGTTGGATAAGAATATATGAGATATACATACATCAATTAGTTGATAGCACAATTCGGTAGTTGTATATAAAATGCAATTGGTATGGATCGGTATGGATTAGATACCTACCAATTTGACCTAAGAAGGCTTGTTGAGTTGACTCAAGGTTTTTCTTAAGTTAGGAATTGGATACCGACCCACTAGGAGAACTTTCAATGAGTTTTTTCGAGTTCGTAGTGAGGGCTATAGATTCATAATAAAATAGTGAGAGTCATAATGCATATTATTAAAGACCTAATAATCATGCATTTTATGTATATATCTAAAATTCTCTCTTTTACATCTAGGTTGATAGAATCATCACACCATGTCATCAAATATGAATTTGCAATCAATCTTGGATAAGAACAAATTTATAGGGCCAAACTTCTTGGATTGGCTTAGAAACTTGAGAGTAGTTCTCAAGGCTGAAAAGATAGGTTATGTCCTTGATAAGCCACTTCCCGACCCCTTACTGCTGATGCTTCTAAAGAGGTTCAGAAGGCATATAAGAAGCATCTAGATGATAGTGAGTTGGCGGGCTGTGTTATGCTTGTCTCTACGTCATCAGAGCTTTAAAAACAGCACGAGGCTATGGATGCCAATACCATAGTCTATTATAACATCCTTGACCATCCATACATGCATTATCACATACATTTCATTTGAACATATACATTTTATAAATGTCATTCATATGAAACACATGCATGCATGGAAATTTTAGCGTAAACGTGTTCACAAGATAGACTTGCCACATGTCAGTTTATAATTTAAATAAGGACACAAGATATTGAAAATGAAATTAAATAAAATGATTAAAATTAAAATAAATGAAATTTAGCATAGTTAAATTATTTTGATTGGACAATTTGATTAGATAGTATTTTTGGCACTACATACATGTAAATATGTAGAGAAAATAATAAAAACGAATAAATAATTAAACTAATTAAATATTAATAAATCAGAAAAGTTAAAAAAAAAAGAAAAAAAAAGGAAGAAAGGATAAGGCAAGGCAGCTTTGGCCTATCCATTGCTGCCTATTCTGCATTTTCACACAATTTGAAGAGCCATTTCTCCCCAACCTGTTTCTTCTTCTTCTTCCCCCATAAGAGCTTTATTTTCTTCATTGTTTCACTTAAGTTTTGCTGTAAATTCAGCCCTTGAGAGTTTGTTCTTGGTAAGTAATCATCTCTTCTTCTTTAAGTGTTAAGTGTTCATTATGACTGATTAGGGCCTGTCACAAGTAGTGTTTTGCAACTCGATTTTGAAAGCGATAGAGACTGATTCTGGAAAGGTGTCAAACATAACACTTGTAGTTTTATGTCTTAGGTTTATGGATATATAAATATTTTTGCATGATTTGGTTTCTGTGGAAAGATATTGGCATCGGACTGGAACTGGTTCAATTGAGGAACCTAGCTGAATCACTGTTGTTTTGGTTATTTTTCTATATGATAGCGTCGGTAATTGATGAAATACAAATCATGAAAGTTGTAGGTGTTATATAGTTGTATAAAAAATTTTAGGACCAGATTATGGGCGAATGTTGAGTTATAGGCAAGAGAGTCATGTCTGTTCCATATTTGAGTTGCTTGCTTAGTATCTTGTGCAGGTCCAATCAGTTGTTTTCCAATTTTGAACTCCTTATAGACATAATCTGTAAATGATCACAACATAAAAGTTATAGGTACATATCTTAGCTAAATTTTGGCATAAACTTCACCTCAATATGTTTTGTATGTTGTGAGTTATGGCCTTCATAAGTCAGACTGGTATGGCTTTCTGACCAGTCAAAATTATCCTACCATATGAGGACCTTAGAGGCCGAATGGATGAACATTGTAAACATGAAAAATGTTCTATTTTGACATATCTCTGTGCATATAAAAGTTCATTAAAATATGACTTACACGTTGTAAGATATGAAGAAACAAAACTAAAACTGCCTAAGGTCTAAAACAAGGCAGAAAACAGAACACTCATTTAAATTGCATAAAGTATTCCACAATGGTCCAATTTGTCTGAAATTTATAACCCTACATGTTAGCTTTAATTAGAAACAAGAATCATACAAATTGTATAAGCTACTGAACACATGAAGGTCACATTGCCATAATACCAAACCCCAGTTAGTGGTCCTTAAAATGCATATTTCAATTTGTTTAGTTTCACTAAGTTTATTTAGCTACCAATTGACCAAGTATACATTCAATTAGATCCACAGCATATTGGAGAGCCTCAAGGAAGTAAACGACAGTAAGTTAGAGCTTAGTAGCAAAAGAAAAGGTGAGTTAATTATCAAACGATTTCTTTGGTACGTGCTACGTGTAATGTGACTTGATTTGCTTTATTTGAATTACATGATTGCTATAATATGGCTAATGAGACTATATTGAATGTAAAGTTCATGTTTGGATTACATGTGTAGGTTTTCTTTGTATAAAACAAAAGTTGACTGAAACGTATAATGATTGTGGCAAATGCATATGCATATGGACTTAAAAGGCGTTGTGACTAGTTAAATAGCATTGAAAAGCAAAAGAAGAGGCCTATGGCCCAAGCAAATGTTCAAAAGCAAAAGAAAAGTCCTATGGCCTAACAAAGGTGCAAATGTTATAAATGATCAAGCTAGCTAGCAAATGCAAATGTTCACATGAAAACCCGAGACAATGTCTATTTAGCCTAGTCACAACAAAAAGAAAATGACATAAGCATAAGTATAAGCAAATGAAATATTTACATGATTTAATATTATTTATATTCATATGATATTGATAAATAGAATGACATGCAAAATGTGTACAAATGATGATTACTACTTGTAATTGCGACTGACTTAGTACTTTATAAAGCTTTTGATAATTATTCTCATTGAGTTGCAACTCATCAAATTGCATCATCTTTCAGGCAAAGAAGAGTAATTAGCTCATTTTGGAGGTGCATACCATATGGAAGACATGTATCACAGGTCACCGGCTGAGCCTCACTAATATCTCTCCTTGCATTACACATATGTATAGGATCATGACATTTGTATTTTGTGTTATGTATCTACATATGTATAAATTAGTAATGTAATGATGTGTAAATGTGTATTTGGCCTTGACCTTTCTAACTGAAATAGTTCAATATATTGTCTGAATTGTTAACATATATGATATATTATGTTTATAATCATGATGTGTTGCATAGTTGAGCTGTCAAATGTTGCAAAGTGATATTGATATGATTCAAAAAAAAATCTCTCATTATAATAGGACTGTGTCTTATTTTATGCAATACATGATAATATGATATAAGTATAGGCAATATTCATAGGTATAAGGTGTTGCATTTTAGTTTGGTATCAGAGCAGGGATATGTTCTTTGGGAACATGCATATGCATTAGAACATGATAACATGTGCATCATATATGTCTTGAACAATTTCAAGAGACATAATTTCATATGTTATAGGGCCATGGTAGACCATAATTCACCAAGGAGAGAGAGGCAAGCCGAACATCACTCACATGAAACATCTCATTACCCATACAAAGACCAGCTTGCATTAGGAGTTAGGGCTCCAGTACATGCCTCCCAATCCTCACATGCAGAGACATTATTAATCACATTAAAAAATAAGAAAAAACTGTTTAAATCTTGTCGGATCGCTTGGTTTATGGTTGAATAGGCTGGTTCAATGGTTTTTTCATTGGCTAAATTTTCTTTTGGGTTTACCTTTTTACAGTGTCTGGTCTAATGACTGAGTTGCCCAAATAATCACTAAGAAGGGGGGGGGGTTGAATTGGTGGAAAATTAAAAATTTGCACAACAAGATAATAAAAGAGAAGGAGAAGATTGAGACACGAATTTTATAGAGATTCGGGTGTTAACTAACCCTGCTCCTCTTCCCAACTTAGATTGGGTATTAACTAATCTAATAACTTAGATTACAATCTTCGGAGTTTTAACTAGCTCACTCCCAACTAGGTGTTTTAGCAAGGCTAACACTCAACCCAAATTTCCCTTATGTTTTGTGGCTCACACAATAACCAATTCCTTGTAATTTGGCTCACACTACCCAATTATAAGACAACCCAAGTGTTTTTAAATTAATACTTGAACCCTTATACAAAAGTAATTAATGAAAGGATTTGAGAAAATAAATTGCAATAGCTTTGGCACTTATTAAGTTGTTGGTACTAATTAAATGGCCTTTCGGTAAGGTATTTATACTGATTACTTACCAATTAGTCGTTACAAATAGTGTCATAACTCTTTCTAACGTTCTCTTACAAGTGCATTAAATGCAGTCTGCAGAGAGAGGTGTCCCGATCAAGAACCATGCTATCCCGGTCGAGAAATGCCCCATTGTATTACGTGGCAGCTTCTGGTT
>CATIWF010112991.1:0-17394 GCA_949630135.1 Balakata baccata
CATATCATGGACTTTCATTAATCAGTTTAAGATCTATATCAATTCATATGCAAATGAATACTAATATAATGAAAGAATGTCTTTATGAATGTGTACACTAAGTGCTTAAGGCGATTGCCTTTTGGGCACATCTCTAACATGTTATATGTTGAGCATATATATGAAAGAAGTAAAGAAGTTGGGAGATTGGTGGAAAAATTATTGGCCACGTGTTGTTTCTGGAAATGAAAGTTGTGTAATAATATTTAAAATCCCCTTATGGAATGGAGGGTTTGCATCCAAATCCCTAATTTTAATTAATGAAAATATTGTATGTTGAAAAATAATAGTGATTGATAATAATTTAATAACTCAGAGCAAACTTTGTATTAGAATATTTTATCTCCGTTCTAAGAGGTAAAAGGGATATTAAGTTCATTTTTTACCTTAATTAAAGATTTTTTTTTTTGTGAGAATAAAAGGCTTCCATTAAGAGCTCAAAGCAATAACATCAAGAGAAATAAGAGACTCGACTTCAGGAGGAACATCCACCATAAAGGCCAAGTCCTTAGCAAGGGAACAAGCCCAGTTGGCTAGGCCATGAGCAACCTGGTTACAAGAATGACTAGCAAAAACAAAAGAGTAGAAACTAAAGCTATAACAAAGATCCAAGATGTCATCCATAAGGACTTAGGTAGCACAATTCCTTCTTTTTTTTTTAGATTATGGAGAGTATTAATCACCACTAGAGCATCATATTCAACAATTATAGAATGAAAATCCATATATTTAATAGCAATAACCCCAAAGAGAATTGCCTTTGCCTTTGCCCACTCAACGACCCATCATTAAGAGACTTTCTACTGCCTAACACCAAAACTTGACAAAACTCATTTCTTAGCACAAAGCCACAACCCAAAACATTAGAGTTCAAATTCACTGCTACATCAATATTTAGCTTGATAAAACTAGAAAGAGGAGGAACCAAAGAGGACATGACTGATCTCCTATTGTTATAAGAAATTAGTTTAGGTCTCATAAACTCAGAACAAAAGTCTTTAACAACTTAAAGAAGAAACCTGGGATGTTTGGACTTATCTCCATGAGCCAGACGGTTTCTATCATTCCACATTTCACAAAGAATATAACAAAACAAAGAGAATTGGTGATGGGTCAGATTCTTATAAAAGAAAGTGAAGATCTAGTCACGTTATGAAACTTTTTTTCACCATATTTAATTCATATAACATTACCAAACCAAATACTATGAGCCCAAGGACATTTAAAAAATAGATGGAATTCACTCTCCTTAACTTCAAAGGATCGTCTATAGTAGGGATTGCACTCAATACCCCTCCTTTTCAAAACTAAGAAAGTTGGGAGCTTACTAGATACAAGCCTCCAGCAAAAATGCCCAGATTTTTGGAGGGATTTCACTATGCCAAATAAATTTCCAATTGAAGTATTCAAAAATCGATGAGCTTGGGTAGCTAGAGGAATTATATTGAATTGTACGAGCCAGATGGTACTCGGACTGTATAGAGTGCACACCTTTTTTTTTTTTCTAAAGGCCAATAAATCACATTAGCTACTTGTCTTACACTAAGGGGAATTTTCAATATGTCTACTACTTCTTTAGGCAAGAACTCATATACCACCAGGCTCTTATTCCAGTATTTCCTATCTCATTTGAACAAATAACTCACTGTGGTACTAAAAGGTAAAATTCTAGTAGTAGGGGCTTCTTTACTGAGTAATCTGGAAGCCAATTGTCCCGCCAAATTTGAACTAAACCACCATTTCCAATCCTCTAACACATTCCTTTCTAAATAAGGAAATTTGCCTATTGAATACTTATCCAAAAGTAGCTTGGCTTGTATCCCACACTCGAATCTAGAATATCTCTTCTTGGAAAATATTTAGCCTTTAGAACTATCGCACTAAGAGACCCAAGATTGTGAATAACTTGCCAAATCTATTTGGCTAAGAGAGCTAAACTAAAGCACTAAAAATTCCTAAAACCCAATCCTCCTTGCTTTGGAGCACACAAGAAATCCCATTTAACCCAATGTATTTTATTCTCTTTCTGACCACTACCCCACCAAAATCTACTGAGAATACTTTCAAGCTTAGCATAAAAAGATTTGAAAAGACCAAAGTAGCTCATTATGTAAGTAGGGACGACTTGGACTATGGATTTAATAAGAGCTTCCTTCCCAATCGAAGAAATAATTTTCTCCTTCTAGCCTTTAACCTTTTTCCAAATTCTTTCTTTGTTAAAGCTGAAAATGCTATTTTTTTACTTAACAACAACAGTTGGGATGCCAAGATATTTCACATGGTGTTTGACTACCTGGACTCCAAATATATATATATTTTTTATCAAGTCTCTGTTTATCTATACCACATTCTTGCTAAAAAGACCTCTGATTTGGAAAAATTTATCACGTAGCCCGAAGCCTTAGAATAAAGTTGGAAGATATTCTTGAGGACTTGCCATTCCTTGTCATTAGCTCTAGCAAAAATGATGCTATCATTTGCAAAAAAAAAAAAAAAAAACAAATGAGATATTTTTGGATTCCTCCTGTAGACTCCAGCACCATGTAAGTATCCTTGTCTAACAGCTTGTCGAATCAAAGATGAGAAACCCTCTGCACACAAAATAAATAGGTATGGTAAAAGAGGGTCTCCTTGAAAAAGCCCCCTCGCTGGCTTTAAGAAACCTTTTGGCATCTTATTAATTAGAAAGCTAAATAAGACAGGAAATGCAAGTCATGATAAGATTAGTAAAATGCTGAGGAAACTTCATCTTATTCATAATGGCATGCAAAAAGTTCCATTCTACCCTATTATAAGGCTTACTCATATCAAGTTTAAAGGCAAATAAACTTTTTACCAGACATTCCATTTTTCATGGAGTGGAAAAGCTCAAAAGCTATTAAAGCATTGTTTGTTATCAAAAGGTTAGGGATAAAGGCTGACTGCATCTCATGAATAACACTGGGCAATACAAGTTTCAATCTATTGGCTAGTACCTTGGACATTATTTTATAAAGGATCACTCTAAGAAAATATAGATTTAGCGACACCAAACAGTGATGCTGCATGAGGCGTCACTAAATTCTAACGCCATTGTGACGTTAAGCGACACCGGGCAACTACAAAATATGATGTAATATTAGAGATAGGAATAGCGACATGTGACGATAGATTACTGTTGCAATGCAAGATAGGCATCACTAAAATTTGTGCCAAATTTTGGCAGTAATTTTAGCGATTCTGTTGTGACGCTGTTGGAGTCGCTGATCAACGATGCCTTCGCAGGACGTCGCAAAAATTTGTGCCAGGTGGACGCTATATGTAGTGACTTGTGCCTATGTTGCTAAATGAATTTAAAAAGTCAAAATGTAGATATTTCTTACCATTTGGTTAGCGACATATTCCTAGCGTGCTGATAGTGACACCATTAGTGCATCTCTAAACATTTAATAGACTAAAAAATTAGAAACTATATGTGCAAAACTATATCGTTTTTAATATATTTGTGCCCTAGCTATCTAACCATTCTTCACATCCTCCTTTCTGTAGCCGCTATTGGGTTTTGAGAATGAATCACATTCATAAAATGCAACAGAAAATAAAATTTTTCAAAACCCGAATCAAATGATTCTGCTTGTACTATTGAAACTAATTCCATTAAAATATAGTTAGAAATTATACATTTAATTTCTTGTATCAATTCTCCAAATTTATTTCTTATTGGGTTGTTGCAAACTACAACAATCCAATGTTGGATCGTCTCTAATGTTGACCCATGCGAAAAGAAAGAATGAAACCTCAAAGGTTAAGCCTTGAACACTTTCTATGTGCTAGCAAAGAAAAATATTCTTTAGAGAAAAATAGAAAATTATCAAATAAAATTCTTTAGAGGCTATAAGTATTTTTCTAATATAAAAATATTATTTATAGGTATTTCTAAACACCCAAGAATTGACAAAATTACAAAAATGGATTTGGGAGACTAAATTGGTAATTTGGCCAAATTGGCCAACAAATATGTAGGCTACGCGCGCACTGGCCTAGGCCAGCTTGCGCACAGCCCATATACTGCCAGCCTTGGAATCAATTTTTTTTTCCAACTTTCTTCCCATGGTCCCATTATGATCTAACCCTAAATAATTCTCTCATATTTTTGGATCTCATCTGATACTATATTTCACACTTCCAATGTGTGTGACCCATTAGTTTTCTGATTATGCTGGTCACTTGAATTAACAATTAATTTGAACAAGTCATGAGTTATATCTAGCAACACATCATGACTTCTAATTGACCAAAAAGTCAGTGGTTTGACTACGAATCTTTCGTAGGCAATAATATGTGTAATTTATCCTTTCACCATTCTATATCCTACTCAGTTCAGAGTATGGACTGTGTCAGCTCCTGCTAGACTGACTACGTCACACCTAGCCCAAGTGATGTTAGATCTTATCCTTGGAACTCATTACTTTATTAGACATGTCACTGAAAACCATCTTCAAGATATTTCTACTATAGCTAGAGATTTCTAAATAATGATACCGACAAGAGGCCATGGGTATACTCTTCCTCTATCAAGAGTGGTGAATCCTCTGTTGGCTATCCAATTACCTTCGAATACCTCAAGCTATACCTAATCACCACCCTATGAGCGACCTCCATAAGGCAACAAGGAATGGAGTCAAAATACAGAATCAATATCCAAGATATCCTTGAGTACCTCAAGTCTAAGGATCATGCACCATTACTATGATGAGACTATCATTCACATTTGAATAGATAATTCATATGATTGTCTCATAGTAGGTCATCCAAGATACTTGGCTACTCTTAGCAAGCATCCACATATTAACTCTAAACATCTCATACTTACAGATTATGAGATCTATTGCTTGATCCAATCAAGGAATATAATATGTGCTAGTCTTTTCGGATTAATAATGTCCTGTCTTATTAATCCTTTGACTAAGGATAATTTAGATACTAACATAATTTCACATGATAAGAATCTCATTATCATGATCTCATCATTATTTCCTTGATGCTATGTTATGTATCAAGGATTTCATTAATTGATGTAAGATCACTATCAATTCATATATCAAATGAATACCAAATTAATGAAAATGCCTTTTATTAGTCAAATAAACATGTACAATAAGTGCTAAAGGTAATTGCCTTTAGAGCACTTCTCTAACAGCTGCATCATTTTTATAGCTCTTGCAAAAACCCTCGTGTAAAACTAACCCATTTTTCATACCCTTATTTCTTCTTTGTTTCACTCATTCAATCAAACACTACCTGGTGATTTAAAGGCCAGAGCGAAGATCTCCAGGAGTAAGTGCACCTTGTGCCACATTATTGAGAAAGGCACCGACCACAAATAAGGTATAGTTGTATCTATTCAAGATTTGCTTTCATTTTTTTATCAAACAATTTGATCGATTGATTTGATTGCATGGATTTATTGTTTATTTTCTGAATCTGCATTGTAACACCCCTCAATATAACTAGATTCTCTTATAATCATACCGAAGGACGCTATGAATGCATGAGATTTAAAACATGTTCAATTTAAAACTTTTTCCTGTATCATGGCCATGATAACTTGAAAATGAAAATCAAATGCAATTTGTGGAAAATTAAACTTTACTTTACATTCCATGATAGTTTTGAGCTACACTCAACTCAAAATATAACAAAAAGTACTTAAATTATTTATTACAATTCCAAATCCATGGATGTGACATATACATGTATCATCACCCTCCTAGTGCCAGCTTGACCTTTGACTCCTCAGGCTTTGTCTTTTTGTCAACTCCAACTCGTACCTCAATCCTGTGTATGAGGAAAAACCACACACACGCTAAGCAACTAAATGCTTAGTAGTACAATAACAGCTTTTAAACTAAACCTCATATAAGTTCTTATATATATATATATATACCCTTACCTCAATCCTTAGATAAGAAATACCTATTTTCCATATTTCATCCGCTTTCATTTTCTTACCACCACTTGTCTTGAAAGTAAACACCTATACATGCATACATATATACAACCACCCCCACATAATGTGGCACCACCATTCATTACGCCCACCATAACACAATATTCAATACAAACCCAAGACTCATTTGGTCTTGTCTAGTGTATCTCATACACAAACCATAGGAATCAAGGGAGCACAAATTCTGGGCCTCAAGCCCCTCAACTTGTAAAACTAAGAGCATCAAAATACTGGGCCTCAAGCTACCTTATTCTTGTACAAATAATGGTCAAAGGCGCCCCAATACTAGGCCTCAAGCCTCTTTGATCCCATACCATAGTACCATATTTTGTTCTACCCTTTTTCGGGCCTGAAAACCTCATCCAAACATTTTATGCATATCACACATTTCAATGTCAAAACATTTCCACTCAATGGAATCATAAAATCATTCATTATTAAGGTTTACAACTAGTGTCAATCAATTCTATCATGAACCTAAAAACCCCATATAAAAATACCATAATATAATTATGGACCTAAAAACCCCATATAAACATACCATAATATAATTTACTTGAATATCACCCAAAAGTATATTTAAAAGGCTCAATATAGAGGTTCATCACTACTATCATGACTGTCATGGCTGTGAAACCTGGTGGTGAAGGGTTCTACCCCTTATTTCAGCAAACTTCACAACCAGCTTCACTATCCTAATTTTCTCCACATCCAAAATCATACCAAAATCACGTCTTGTCATATCACATGCATATCCTAAGGTTCTCCCAAGTGGAACCTCTTTAACAACACTCCATTCAACCATATACCATGCTTTAAATATGCCACCACACATATTTTTCATATCACAATTATTCATATAAATTAGCATATAAGTAAATATCCATGCCCTTATTCATTCTAATTCGTACAACCTCATTATTTTACACTCTTTTACCATTTACTTCATTATTCTTTCATCTTAACAATTCATTCCATATTCACAAATATTACCTAACATGCCAATAGCCTCATTTAAGTAATCAACACCCATTTCAACACATAAACATTTTTATAACTCAATTTAAAACATGTATATGTACATACCTCTATGAATCCAACCAAAACTCCAAGCTTTAATACTTGTCCTTGCTCTTGGGTGGCTTCTCCACCATCCAAAATACCTCCTCTACACATCCATAATCACATATCAACACATAAATTTCATAAAACTAGAAAATCATAAAACCCAATCCCTAACTCTTCAAGCTAGGTTTGTGTTCACTCACATCTCATTAAAAACATGGTTATCCATTTAATCTAACATCAAAGTGAGTTTTCCCTCAAGAAAACTCAAGATCACACTTCAATCCTCCTACTTACAAATGGGTCTCCACCTAAATTCGAGTAACTTTTATCAACCACTCAAAATCACACTAAAGAAATGAGAAACCATGATTTCTTACCTCTTGATGGCCGAAATCATCATTGGTTAGCAAAGAATCCTGAGCTCCCTTTATATTCCAAGCTTTTTCTTACTTATCCCTTCTCCGTCCTTGAAGAAAAACTCCAAATCCTTGCTCAAATCTTCCTCTAAGATGTTAAAATCTTATGTTTGGAGGCTTAGTTCTTTGGTTTTTCTCAATCAATTATATTAAATGGAGATAGGCATTTAACTTCAGTGTATAGGTAGCTTCTATACAATATAAATAAACATATATATATTTGGTCTGTACTTCCAATTCCAAAACAAGACAGTGCTAAACTATGCTAATTGGCTTTTGGGTAAAGAACTTGGAAGAAATTGAAGTGTAATTTTGTATCTTATATACTTGTCATTAGAAATTTAAATAAATCAGATTAAGGTATGCATATTCCCTCAGTAAAATTAGATTTCCAATATATATATATATATATATGTGTGTGTGTGTGTGTGTGTGTGTGTGTGTGTTTTGATTAGATAGACTATTAACTATATGAAACACAAAAAGGCTAGCTACTGATGACTTGTCAAAATATCCAACAAAGTGCTTCTCAACTCACACTAAAAACCCTTGAAATATATTAGGTCTGTCTCCAAAATCTTTTAGGTTTCATTATCTTATTTATTAAGTTTGATTTACCACTAATCAAACAAATTTATCCAGTTTATCTTCTAATTAAGAATATAAACTTTTCAAAGCAATTAGTTTTGGTTCATTGATTGCAGTCACATAAACCTTTAAGTTTCATTTGGTATGCAGTGGCACAAATTTTTAATTGTTTCCTAGGTGATACCTTTCTGTGTTACTCAAAGCTTTTTTTTTTTTTTTCTCTTGGGAGGGACTTCAATTTTCTCTTGCAAATTGATAATTATGCAATCACAAATTCCTCAGAAGAATAACTTGAAGTATTTTATTCATTGTCAGTTTCAGATTATTTTGGATACATTGAACTCCCCAATTCCAGTATTTCATTCATCCTAGCCACATCAGTGAGTTAAAGAGAACAATAACTACATCTTTTTGTAATTTGGATTTTATTTTATTTTCTTTGTATTAATTCTTCCATATACATTTCTTATCTATTTTGAATTGTAGATTGTAATCATGTTGAATGGTGTAGATGTGTTAAATTACTTGATATGCAAATATTTTTCTATAAGCAGGTTATTCTACAATACTACAAATGCTTCGAAAATAATAATAATAATAATAAAAATAGCGACGCTAGTAGTGACTCAAGACAATGTCAGTAATAATTTCAAAATTATTAATTTAATAAAATGTAGTGACACTAAGCTGTGTCGCTAAATTAGCTGTGCGCTAACAGCATCACCAACTGTGTCGCGAACACCTTTCTTGTCGCCAACTATCAGCAACGCACTTGGAAATTTAGCTACATCAATTATGGTGTCAAAAATAGCGACACCATAAAAAGCATAGCTAATAGCGACACTTTTTGACCAGCATCGCTAAATTTAGAGTTGCGACAACACTTTTTGAGACGTAGTAGTGGCATCACTATGGCATCGCTAAAGCCAGTTAGCGATGCCATTTACCTTTTTAGCGACTGCATTTGGGTATCGCTATTTCATAAAATTCTTGTAGTGGACTTCGCGCAAGAAAATAGGGCGAAGGTCTTTCATGCTTTCCAAGTTTTTAATATCTGGAATCAAAGTAATGAAAGTGTGATTTAAATTCTCAGGCGTGACCCCATTGTTTAAGAAATTGAGCACAATAGAAATAACATCATGACCAACAATATGCCAAAAATAATTATAAAAAAGAATGGGCATACCATCAAGGGGTTTGCAAGGGTGCATCAGCTTTGGAGCTTGTAATACTTCCCCCTCTGTAAAAGGTGCCTCCAAGCTTTCGGAAAGGGAGCTATCTATCTCTGATCTCAAGGCTTCAATGACCATATCGATTGAGGACAGATCTGAGCTTGTAAACAGCTTCTGAAAATATTCTTGCACCACTCTAGTAATCTCTACCTCCCCTGTCACCCAATTCCCATCATCATCTCTAATGCCATCAAGTTAGTTTCTTCTTTTTCTATCCAAGGCTTTAAAGTGGAAAAACTTAGTATTTTTATCTCCTTCACTCAGCCAAGTAGCTCTGAAGCGTTGTCTCGATATGATTTCTTCTTTGGTCAATAGCTCTTCAACCTCTTTTAGAACATATTTCATTTCAAGAATTTCCTCTTCACTCTCCATACCATTCTAAAGCCTCAGTAGATGCTCATTCTTTTCTTTCAGCTGATTTTTAATACTTCCGAAATGATCTCTACTTTAGATTTTTAAAACTTAGTATTTTTATCCCCTTCACTCAGCCAAGTAGCTCTGAAGCGTTGTCTCCATATGATTTCTTCTTTGGTCAATAGCTCTTCAACCTCTTTTTGAACATATTTCATTTCAAGAATTTCCTCTTCACTCTCCATACCATTCTAAAGCCTCAGTAGATGCTTATTCTTTTCTTTCAGCTGATTTTTAATACTTCTGAAATTATCTGCTTTAGATTTTTAACTCCTTCGAGCAATTGAGCAATTTGTTACAAACTTGCATTGGATTATGAATACCAGATAGCTACCAAGTTCTCTGAATCACCCTTGCACCATTATCATCCTGCAACCACATAGCTTCGAATCTCCAAGGCTTTCCACTCCTCTGCTCCGATTGATTCTGTCCAGAAAAATTCAGCAGTAATGTGCAATGATCTGAAGCCAACCTTGCCAAATGAGGGACCTGATACTGAGGAAACAAATTAATCCAAATTTAGTTAGTAAGGAATCTGTCTAGACATCCTTCACCTTATCGTTACCTCTCCGGACATTGTCCCATATATATACTACCCCTTTAATTCCCAGATCATGAAACGAACATTGGTCTATTGCCTGTCTAAACACATCCAAGTCAGATTTCCTTTTTGCTGGACCACCAAATTTCTCACCATTAGCCATAATTTCATTGTAGTAGCCGAAACAACACCATGGAGTTGAAAGCTCAAATTTAATTTTTACATAAGAGCCCAAGTTTGAATTTTATTCCCATGCTCTAAACCCTCTAAATCAATATGGCTAGGAGACATTAATAACAAAGATATTCAAATTTTTCTTCCAAATAAACAACAGCCCACCACTTCTTCCTCTAGGATTAACTGCTACAAAATTAAAACTAGAGCAATTCAATTTTAAACTATTTATTTCGCTACTCCTACATCTTGTTTCCATTAAGAAAACAATATCTGGGCAATTATCTCGAATATAAAACTTTATCGCACTCATCTTCTAGGGATTGCCCATTCCCTGGACATTTCAACTAAGGAGCCTCATTGCTCTCAGCGGGACTGCCTAGTAGCCTCCACCGATTCATTTATGAAGGAGTTAACCTCACTGCATAACCTTTTGCAACCTGATCCGGGCTATCTATCATCGCATCAAACGCAATTTTTCTTTTACTAGAGCAAGAAGAATTCAAAGGTAATGGGTTAAGGGCCATAGGATTTGCATTATCTAGCACGGACACTAATACAGCTACGGCGGGATGCAGAGACACGACATATTCTAAAAAAATACAGACACGGATACAACATAATAAAATAATAAAAAAATAAAAAAAACTAATTAAATGTCTAATAATAATAATTGAATTTATAGAATTATTATTGAATATTAAGCTAATTTCTTAATATAAAAATTAATGTGTTAATTATGGCATGAAAAGTAAAGATAAATTTATAATATATCAACAATGGCATAAGAAGTAAAATATTAAAAAATTAAAGGGTAAAGCTGTAATGTGTGAATTATGACATGAGTAGTAAAACTTTAATAGGTTAAAAAATATATTTGTCATTGTAACATCAAACTTGTAAACTCTATAAATAGTAATCTTCAACCCCAAAACTTACATAGATCAGAGATGCCATTGTTGCTACTGCCGCTGTTGCCTCGCTTGCAACTCGTCGTCACTGCCTCACTTGCAGCTCGCCGCCGCACCTGTAGCTCGCTCTCTTATCACCGTGAAATCTCTCTCCACCGGAAAAAAAAAGCTACAAAAAGTCGAGATCTACAGGAGCCGTGTCCAAATCCATGATCGCATGTCTCAGCTGTGTCTAGAACTTTAACTTCTTTTCCTGTCAACGACACGCCACATGGTGTATCCTATTAGCAGCAGAAGATTTACTTGGATTGAGGTGAGCTCTAAGTTTCGGTCAAAATTATAGATTTCAAAAATTTTTAATTTTACCGAAACATGCAATCAAATATTGCATGACATGAAAACACACTTTTCATATTAATTTTGAGCTTTTATTCATAACTTTTATTAAAACATATTTTGTTAACTTTTATGAATAAAATCAATTTGCCAAGATCATCCCATGATTTAAAGAACAAAATGGAAAATAAAAGGATTAAAACAAACATTTTATTACCAAGTTTGCCAAGGTGCAAATTAAGCAAAAAGACCAAAAGTTTTATTTGCGTTGATAAAACTCATTTTACTAATCCTAGATATATAATCACTAAATTTCTCCATTGAATAAAAAAGAAAAGTTTTGAGAGAAAAACAATTTTTCTCTCATCGGAGCCTTAAGAACTCTCTGGTTCCTTAATCCCACCCCACCCCTTTTATTAATCCTTCTGAAGGATTAATTAGGGTGGTTGGCCTTTTGACAATTTTTTTTTTCGTTTGACTTCTTTTTTTTTTTTAATTTTGATTTATGATATAATGATAGTGCAACAATTGTATAGCTCATTTTTAGCTTCCACCATTAATTATAGAATCAATCTTCTCTTCTATAATTATGTGGTAATTACTTTAATGTACCACTATAATTAATTTAATTAACAACTTAATTAAATTACTATAATTTTAATTAACATTTTAATTAAAATTATAAATAAGAGAAATAGTTAAAATTAATCAACATTAATTTTAACTCAATAATATTAGTGATCATTTCTAATTTAATTCTTAATTAAATTACTCTCCACATTTTTATATGGACTAGACTAATAACGTATTTTGGATGTGACTTATAAGGTCATTAATTTTATCGGAATGGAAATATAATATTAACTCCTTAATATTATATCAGACACAATTTTCGAATTCTTCGTATACCCGGATATATTAAATATCCTTCCGGAATTCTCTTTTTAATTACCGATAAAATCACAAATATTATTTTGACCTCTAAATCATAATATTAAGTCCTTTCATTATGATCCCGATATTGATTAGGGTCACAGCATGTCAAACCCTATTAGTCAATATACTAATGAGTGATAATTTGCGTTTTGATTAAAATAAGACTTATCATTATTAATATAATTAATAATTCAATCTTACATTGAATAAGTCATATTTCTCCTAGCCAGAAATTTATTTTATCAGAACCAAAATATCAACTCCATTAAGATTTTGCTCTAGTGCTACAGGGTAACGAGTTCTACTATTGGTAATCTCATATCTCACTATATGACTAACTGTGGTAACTACGAGCCGGATTACCAAGTACAGATAGCCCAGTACAAGGCAAGAGCACCTCCACAGCTATCCATGAAAGGACAGTCTCGACACGTCAAGTCAAAGGACTTCGAGTCATATAAGACTCATATATTATGACCAATATAATAACTGTTAACATCTAGGACTATCTGTGCAGTTATTATCAGGCGTCACTGTTCAATACTCTTAATTCTTTAAGAAATCACTAGTTTATTTAGATATCATTATATCATGGAGAACGAGATTCATCCTCAAAATAAATCATGTGATAACCTAGAGGTTCAATAAATGCCCAATTCATTGTCCTATATTGGTTATGAACATTTTTAAAATTATCTTTTACCAAAGGTATTTAACTCATTATTATCAATACCTTGATAATAAATTCTTTGTACATAATTAAAGGGTCGTATATTTCATAGTATATTTAACTACTGCATTCATAATATAATCAACAACTTGAATATTTATTTATTATGAATGTGAAATATACATGTATCCATTGTGGTATAATAAATAATATATAAAAAGCTATGAATGCATTAGGGCATACACACCACTGATAATTATTGCATCATCATTACATCATAAATAAAATTAATTTAATTATAAAAAATCAAAAGTAAAAAAAAAAAAAAGAGAAAAGTGAGAAAAAATTAAAACCAACGTCCAACCACTCATCCCTTATTCCTTCTACTTGGCATAAGGATTAAAATGGGGTGGGGGGGTTTTGTTCGGTGGTGGATACGAATGGTTTGTGAGAAAATTTTATTCTCTCAATTTTTCCATTTATATTTTAAAGGAAAAATTTTGTGATCATACGTCTGAAATTAGCAAAAAGAGTTTCATTAAAGCAACTAAAATTTTTGGTTTTTTTGTTTGGTTTGCACTTTGGTGAACTCAGTAATATAAGGTTTATATTTTATTTTCCATTTTATTCTTCAAAATTACGGGATGATCTTGGCAAAATGGATATTATCCATAAATGTTACAAATATATTTTACTAAAAGTTATGGATAAATACTCAACGTTAGTATGAAAAATGTATTTCCATATCATGCAATATTTGATTGCGTATTTCGGTAAAATTAAAAAATTTTGCAATCTCTAATTTTACCGAGACGTAGAACACCCCTCAATCCAAATATATGTTCCGCTTCCATAAAAAACATGTGTTGGTCAGGGCTTAAATCGACGCACTTGACAATTTTTCCCCCCTTAAGAAAATTTCAGCTTACTTATGTCAAGAAGTTGGGGCATTAGCTTCCTATCACCCTTTATCTTTACGCTGCCTCTTTGTAAAGCAATACCATTTCAAGACCTTAACTAGGGTATTTCTATTTTACTATCCTCGTTAAGATTGCTAGCTCTCTTTCCTATCTGAAACCAATTAACTCCCGTACCACTCCGAATGACCTTACTTTTCAGAATGCTTATAAACTTCTATCGCTATTTCAAAGGCTAAAATTCATTTCACCTTAATGTCAGTCTTATTATTTGATTTTAAATTTGCTCATTTAACAGATTTTAACTAGGGAGATTAGTCCATTCACCAACTGTTTCACTATATGGTGATTAAACCAAATTCTTATACTTCTGATTTCATTTTGTAAGATAAATCTCATCTTTACCATTATAAGACTAGGGCTAAGAATATATTATGCATTCTATTATATTTCTGCAAATAAGCCTGATCATATGCTACCAGGCTTACTCATTTCTACCATCCCTACAATTCCTATAGGTTTACACTTGTCTCTCTCTCTCTCTCTTCTAATTTGGACTCCGTCTCGTTGTTTCCACTAATAGCATTGATATATCCCCTTTCCCATTTATTTGGCCTGTTTTTTTTGGGTGTTTAGCCTACTTCCATTATTCTTTTCCCTATTTTTACCTTTTTATTACTTAAACTCATTATTTCTCTTTATTTGTTTGAATTTTGTGAGCGAGGTGTATAAAATTAATACCATGCTAGGTAAGTTTGGTTCCAGTTTGCATATGGAATTAATATTTAGTATATATGATTTTTTTAAAAAAATAGCACGTGTACTTTATTATATTCACTATTTTCTTCAAACTATATTGAGCTTAAGATGTGACTTAGAGCATTATGATTGAGGTTTTTTTTTTTTGTTGTAATGATTCTTTTGTTCTAGGTTTTCTTAGTAAGTTTGGTCTTATTGATTCACTTCTACATAGTCATTAGGGAGTTAATATATATTTGTCAATAAAATCTTTCACAATAGCTTACATGGGTGCTAGGGCAACTCCTAAGGCCTTGTCACCTACTTGCTCCTTTTTGTAGAGTTTCTCTAGTGTTCACAATTGTTACCATATAACTCAAATATACTATCCTTCTTTCATGCTATTCACTTCCCCCTAGTTATACTCACTTGTTTACCATAGAAAGTCTAACTCTGATTTCCTATTCTTCATTAGAGAAATTTTCCAACATATTTTCATATGCTTTGTATTCATCTTTTACTTGTTATATTAAGTAGGATTCAACAATTCTTCATTCATGGAAATGTTAGATCAGGTGTATAAATTTGTGGGTCTAAAGAGTTATAGGGTATACAACTTATATATCTTCATGTTCTGACTCTACCTCTATGTTGTACTCGCCCCAAGGAGAAAATAGTTATTCTCAATTTTCGTAGCTGCCAAGTGTAGTCTACACTCATTATCCGGGTAAAATTGTTTTATAATCAGATGATTTATTATTTTTAATGTCCTATCATCTTTTAGTTATTAACACTTGTTTCCTCTAGGTTATTTCTTCAGGGTTCATATCTTTTCTCATATTATTCTGTCATCCCTTGTAGGATCTCTTCTTAGAATATCTTAGAATGGTCTGCACTTTGTTCCGCTGGCATACCGGGATCGTCACTAATAATATAGATGCCTTTTTTTTTTACCATATATTTTTAATATCTTAACGAATATAAGACATAATTTGCACTTCTATCATTTTCCTGGGGTTTCCTATTAGGGGTTTATTTCCGCCTGATTAAGATTAATCAAAATACTTTTATAGACAGTGACTATACTTTGGGATTTTAGGTTCCCATGCAGGCACCTCTTTCTTGAACCAAGCATTTCGCCCATTTAGAATGAATTTATAGGCTTTTCATACTTCTAGTTGTTTTTTAGTGGCACACCTCTATCCTTTACTTCAACACTACCACGTCACCATATTCTAATACCTATAGTTTAGTAATCTCCTACCGTCCTTGAATATGTTGGTCGTTTTACCTCTATAAGTACCTGTAGGATGAAGGTTATGTCGAGTCCTTACTGTCGGCAGCGGAAGATATATTTGGATTGAGAGGAGCTCTAGATTTCGGTTAAAATTATAGATTTCAAAAATTTTTAATTTTACCTAAACATACAATCAAATATTGCATGACATGAAAATACATTTTTCATGTTAACTATGAGCATTTATCTATAACTTTTAACAAAACATATTTTATAATTTTTATAGATAAAATTCATTTTGCCAAGATCATCCCATGATTTTTAAGAACAAGAAAAAAATTAAGACAAATATTTCATTACTGAGTTCACCAAGTGCGCAAAGTAAGCAAAAATATGAAAAGTTTTAGTTGTATTGATGAAACTCATTTGCTAGTTTCAGATGTATAATTACAAATTTTCCCCTTCTAGCAAATTTATAAGCTACTAACTTTTAAGAAACTTTTTCTCAATATTTTCTTTCAATGCTCATACAATATGAGAGAAAGAAAAATTTTATAACAAAAACAAATTTTTGCTTAGAGGAAACGAAGAATCAAACGAAGATAAAAACTTTTAAAAAAATTAAGAGAATGAAGAAGAAGATTAAGAAGCATATGGCCAAAGCCAACAGACCCACTTTTCATTTTTCAACCTTATTAAATAAGGTTGACAGTTAGAAAAAAAAAATTCTAATTTTTTTTAATTTTAATTTATGATATAATGATGGTGCAATAATTGTATAGCTCATTTTTTATCTACCACCATTAATCATATAATCAATTTTCTCTTCTATTATATGTGGCAATTACTTTAATATACCGATATAATTAACTTAATTAAATTATTATAATTTTAATTAACACTTTAATTAAAATTATAAATGTAACACCTTATACCTATGGATATCACTTATACTTATATCATGTTGTCGTATATTGCATATAATGGAACATATACCTGTTTATAATAAGGGATTTTTTTTTTTTGAATCATATAACATTATCACTTTGTAACATTTGACAACTAAGCATCACATATACACACTATTACATATTTACTAATTTATACATATGCGGATAGACAACCCAAATTACAAATGTCATGTTCCTATACATATGTGCAATGCAAGGAGAGAGATTGGTGAGGCTCGGC
>CATIWF010113007.1:0-25676 GCA_949630135.1 Balakata baccata
GCCCACCACCTCAATTGCTCATTAATTCCGCCTCCGCTTGATTTATAATTTCCTCACTTAAAATTCTGTAAAGTGTTGGCCGAAATACTAAAGAAGAAAAGGAGAGAATTAACTCGGTGGAGAAGAGAAAGAATAATGGGAAGATATATGTTTTTTATATAAGGAAATTTGTGCTAAGATTTTTTTTGTAGAAGAATGAAAGGTGTGCCCAACTGAAAACAATTTATGCTTTGATTAAGAAATGTTTAGTGTGCATGCATGACACAGGCCGCATGCAAGGATTGATTAGTTAGTTAATTATAATTTGTTCTAATTAACTCACCTTTAAGCTTATCTTCCCTATTAATTCCAATAAGTCCTCCAATTTTTCTTCTTTTCAATTTAGTCTATATATAAATTTTTGTTTTTCCAATTCCTATTCCAACTAAATAATTGTAGATACTTGAACTATTAATTTAATATTTAATTTTCATTTTGTTACTTTTAAATGATTGTCCTATCTTTTTTACCATATATTTGATAATGTTAAATTATATATATTTTTTTATTGAATTTTTATATTATTTGCTTTGTTTATTTTATTGTTTCAATTTTTCTCATTGTACGCAACGCTAAAGTTACATACTAGTATATCTTCCACATCACACAGACTGCATTTAGTGAGTATATGTGAGAGTACCTTTGATATTGCCTATTCTCTTATGCCGAATTTTGTTATTATGTTCTTGAATAGCCACTCCCATGAGCTGTCATTTTCGGAATCCAAACTTGCAAATGTTAAGGGCAATATCTTCCATCTGCATCTTGTGTACTAGCTTAGAGCATTTTCCTCCATGTGCTGACTTCAAGAAAGTTCCATCAACTACAATAACCAGTCTACAATATGCCCATCCTTTAATAAAAGCATTCAAAGCCAAGAACAAATACAATTGATCCTCTTCTTTTTATAGCATTGCCACATATTCTGGATTTATTTTTGTTATCAAATACAAATAACTTGGGATTTTATTATAAGACTCATCTGGTTTGCTTCTTATGTGCTTTATTGCACTCTGTTGTGATCTTCAAGCCTATATTTATCTCAAAATCCTCCCTCATGTCCCTCACAATATCTTTTGGCTTGACGTTATTATAGTTTGATTTAAAGATAATTTTTGAAGTTGTTTGTCTTTGTTCTTTCACCCTTATATCCAGTGAACAAGTGTGCATGTTGTCCAATTTTATAATTTTAAACTTGTATTTCCAAGGCTTGAGGCTCTTAGCTTCTACTTCCATTTTTCATCCAAGTAGCTTATGAAATACTGTTTGTTGCTCGATCTGTCTACTTTATATTGAAAATGATTTAATAATGCATTGAAACTAATTGCATATTGCAGTATGCTTTTGTCCTTGTATATCTGTCCTTCCTGCACTTCCTCTACTCTTTTATTTTCTATTACACACATTTCCTAATTTCTTTGCTGCTAATGAGTTCGTTGTGTATATATGGTTTTATCTATGATGTATTTGCTCATTTTGTGTGCACAATCAATGAAAGAGTGGTGTTTTCATTGAATTTCATATCTGCTGTCTTTCATCAAAGGGAAAATTACAAAAAAAATTTATGAATTTTTAAAAATTTCACAATTATATCCAATTTTTCAGAAGCTCTTTTTAAATTATATGAATTTTTATTTTTGAAACAAATTTAGTCTCGGTAGCACAAAACCAGTCTCAAACCTAACTGGTGTTTACATAGATTGACCGAATGGAATAGCTGGCGTTAATGTAGATTAAATAAGTTGTATGAAGTAAATAATCAAATTAAATAGTGGTACTCTAGTCCAATTATCCAATTATAACTAGATATATTCAATTAACCAATGCCTATTAATTCATGTCAACACTAGTTAAGTTATTCGGTCAATTCATATAAGCGTCAATTAGATTCTAAAACTGATTTCATACTACCGAAGCTAAATTTGTTAATGTTTATATAATTTGAATTGAATTTTTTTAGAATTAGATATAATTATAATATTTTTAAAGTTATTGGATTTTTTTTTTTTTTTTGTAATTTTCCCTTCATCAAAATAGGATGTTGATGATATTGTTGCATATTTGGTATTGAGTAATGCAGATTTGGTGTTGATGTTAAAGCATTCTACGAGTTCACAAGAGTTATATATTGTGGATAGCTTGTGCATTTCTTTTTACTTTTTTCAATTCTAAATAGAATGGAAGGTTGTACTCGTTTTGTATCAGCAATAGTGGATAGCTGTCCCTAACTTGGTATCTTATCTCTATATCTGATGCATCGTCTAAGATTTTGAGCTCATTACGAACTATTTCCATTAGTTTCAAGTAGGTGCAATCTTGCGGAATCAACATACTAGTTACTTCGAAAGTTCGACACATTGGATATCTTCTTCTGTATACCTTGGTACTGTAGCAATACAAATATGTAGGACATACCTGTAAACATTAAAAAAAAATTGCACCAAGAATGAGTTTTTTTATGTTTTTTAATTATTTTCATCATATAACATAAATTGATCATTATTACGTTAAGCATTTGTACCCTCTGCAAACCATTTGAAATTTTAATTGAGCTACATCTACAAACCATTTTAAATTTTAATTGAGCTTCATCTGCGGAAAGTCCTTTTGGAAAGAGACAGGGAGAAACGATATATTTAGAAGGATGAAAAACCGGTGATTAAAAGCTAAAACAGCCAGCAAAAGTTGTAATTTATGTCCAAATCCCTAAATTCTAGTTGCCTCACTGCTTAACCAAGATGTAGCTCAACTATAATTCACCTAAATTCCAAAAAAAAAGCGTAATTGCCACTGCTCTGTTTATCTGAAATCTGAATGCATAAGGCGAGCAGCACGCCAAAAGAACAGAATAGTGTCAAAATTCCTTGTAAAGCATCGCGGAACTAAAAATGCATATGTTTTATTGGAGATGAAGACTACATTGTTCTCACCATTTAGGACACTGTTCTGCATATTATTTGTATGTATGTAATCTAAAACCCAGATACTCTGGCGAGCTCATGAAATTCACATCATATGGCAAAACCATTGTAGACAAGACAAACTTCCCCAAATTCTAAATTACACAGATAGGGCAACTTGGCTACGCAGAAGAAATACCACCTAACTCATGATGGTTGGACAAATTTGTCCAAGGCAGATGTATCCAAAGCATGAAACTCCTTGACAGCCGAAGCTACAGAAAGTCCAAGTTTGACAGCATCTTCATTGCTAGGTGCCTAATATGGGATTAAATTTAGTTGCTATATACTCGATGGATAAAACAATTCATGTTGAAACTGGAAGCACTTTTACCTCGATGTTAAGGGGGAGAACAGGATCATGAAGCGAAAGTCTAAGAAGAAACCACCCACCATAAGCAGAAGCTCGAACCTATTTCAAGAAGAAAAATGGAAAAGGACTGTAAGGATAATAACGGAGATGCTTGGGAAAAGCCAAAATGCAGTAATGCAATAAGTCAATAGTTTTCCGAAAGTTGCTGAGCTTTGTCAAACTCACCCCTTCATAGTTAACAGGAGCTTTCTGAAGTTTTTGCTCTGTATCTACTGAGTTCTCTAAATGTTGCAGCACTGCTTCCCCATATTCTCGGAAAGATCTGGATTATAAAATTGTTCAGTAACTCACAGCAACAAAATTATATATGCATGTAGAAACCATATGAAGAACCATACCTCCCTTTAAGATCTGGATGATCCTGATTGATTTTCAGTCTCAATTCCACAGCAACTGCTGGTTCCTGCAGACCCTCCACCAGCTCAGTCAAAACTTTACTGCCACCACCAACTCCTGAAGCTCTGGCTGAAGCTAGTTTATTCAAAAGTTTTACCTGCATTAGCAAACAGCAAGTTGAAAAGGAGAAATCTAAGGAGTCAGTATACTAAATGCAGTAACACCATTGTGTTGCACATTAACAACCTACCATGAGATATGCACCATCATCCAGCCAGTGGTTTTCTTTGAGAGCACCATGGCCACTTGTTTCGATAGCTAGATGTGACTCTTCACCAACTGAGTTCTGTGAGCATCAAAATTGCTCTACTTTGATAAATGAAGTAAGAACTTGAAAAATGATTACAAGAGGAATGAAGTTTCAGTAAAATGACATCCAATAACAAATAAGCATGACATGAGATATGTCTGATGTTGGCATATAGAAAATCAGGTTAAAGGATTTTACAATCAGATAACGAACAGCAAAAGAAGTTCTAAATAAAATAGGCCACTGAGCATTCCTTGACAAAGCATTGACAGAAAGTCAATATGCTTATACTCTGTTATTAATTGATATTCATGAGAAAAAGCCAACAATCAGTCTGAAGAATTCGGTTAGAATGCATTAATTGATATCACCATGACCCATGCAACTACTACTATTATTATTATGCCAATTCTCCACTTACAATTCATTTCACAAGGATCAATGTCTAGGAGCAAAGACCAGCTTACTCACTTTCTTACTAAAGCAGACCGCTAAAGGTAAACTTACCAATCGAATAGCTTCATCAATGACATTCTTATATCCTCTTTTGAACCGGTGGTGCTTTCCCCCTAGATTAGATTGCAGATTATTAACACATTCAAGTATGATGAACAAAAAATGCGCCTTTCTGTTGCATACCAAGTTTCTTCTCAATAAATGTAGTTAGACCATCTGAAGTGACACTGTCTGTAACAATTGTTGTTCCTGGATGCTAAAGGAAAAATACCAGCAGATAAAATTGGAACACGGAAATATAAGGGAAGAATACCTTCTACAATAAAATCTAAAAGCAACAGCTCTTAAGACAGCTGAAATAGAGATATCTTACTTCCTCCAGAACTATTGCAGACATTAGAGCAATAAGACGATTCCGGTTGAACTCACGACCAGTGGAGTCCACAGCAGCAGATCTTAAATAAATTATTACATAGGTTAACTAGTAGCTGCTATAAATAACAGCACAGATTGTGATGATAGTTACCTATCAACATCAGTATCAAATATGATCCCTAGATCAGCATTGTTTTGAAGGACAGCCTTGGTGATAGCTCTCATTGCTGCCTTGTCCTCTGGGTTGGGAATATGATTGGGAAATAAACCTGTTTCCAAAACATTTTTTAATAACATTAACATCAATCAAACATAATAAGGGAAAATTTTCTGAAATTAAATCACCATCAGGTTCCAAGAATTGACTGCCGGATGTGATAGCTCCTAGAGGCTCCAGAACTTCAGCCTGACAAACAATTCATAAAGAATATACATAATCAGTGACAGGATTTAAAAGCAATTGTGATGTTCTTGTTTTCACCTACTATATGTCTTCTATCATTACAAGCTTCTCCGTGATGCATATGAGAAAGATAATGAATGTCCAACACAAATATCTTGGAACTAGTCCACAAATGGAATGTTATTAAGCAAAAGAGAAAACAAAAATTATTCCTCAGTATTCTTTTATCACAAAAGAGTCAGGACAATCTCTTTAACAATTTATTCACCATAGTTACACAATACCAACAATCAATGGTAGGACTATAAAGCAATTGTTTTCACCTACTCTATGTGTCGTACGATTACAAAATTCCTTAAATGTATAACTGAAATATCCATGAAAGATCCAACATGAAAATCACGGAACTAATATACAAATAAAGTATTAAAATGTGATTAACCGAAAGGGAAAATTAAACATAAAAATCAACAAAATTTTTTTATCACAAAGAAGCTGGAACTTGACTTGAACAATATATTCACAGTTACTGAGGAGAATGTCGGAGGGCCAAAAAAAAAAAAAACTCACAAGTAGAGGAGTATAAAAGTTAGGTCAAGCAAGTGATAAGACACATCTCCTTGTATTTAATCAAAGACCATTAGGTTACAGAAGAACATACCACAAAGCATTTGCCAGTATTCTCTTTTCAACTAATTAGATGGAACAATAATAATGAAAACATGTTTAAATAACAAAAGGGTAGTTTATGTTTGCTCAGTTTATTTGTTTTACTTCTGCAACATTTTTGAACATTTTAGGGAAAATGAGATTTTGATGTCAGAAAAATGTTACAATGATGTTTCAGATCAAAAACCAACCATTTCACATAAATGCTAGAGCTCCCAAAACTTTAAACTTTTGGAATTAAAATTAAAATTAAAATACCAAAACTTATCAACTTATCAAATTTAATTGAAATTTAAACTTCATTTGCCTATACCAAGCTACGATTGCTTTCCAAATTTCAAGAGATCATAAGTGACTTTCATTGTTACTTTGATGGGCCACCATGCAAGGTCACCTGATGCATTGGCAAATAATTAAAAGGTCATATAACAAAACTTGCTGCGGATAGAATAAGTTGATATCTCAGGATAATAGTAGCAAAAAAAGCCTATAAAATTAAAAGTCAAAAGAAACAGTTTATATAAACGGCTTTAAAAGTTAAAGACTAGGAAGCCATTAGTATAAAGTACCGCAAAAGAAATAAGTAATATGAACCTTAATCTGATTTTGCAAAGCCAAATGAATTTCAATATAGAATGCAAATAAAACTTACAGCAAAAAATCCTCCTGCTCCATTTCCAGCATCAACGATTATGTGGAACCCCTCCAGTGGTTTCTCTTACAAATGTACAATGCCAATCAAATCAACAAATAGAAAATGGGGTCTCAACACTTTAGCAGGTTTGAAAATAAAAACATATGCTAGTGAACAAAATTACAAGTTACTTGACAACAAGATAAAAGAACTGCAGAACCCGATAAGAATTTACAGATAGAAGATAAGATGTCATCCAATTCATCCATATTGCAACTCACACAATGGGTTAAAAAGACGTCGATTCTGCAGTTTTTGGATGTGATGACACAATTCAAAGAGTTATTACCTATATTGCCAGCAGCTTTAGGGACAGCCTTCACAAGATCAGATGTATACACTGTCATGTAGTCAACTCTCTTTACTGAAGCAGCAGCCTGTTTTCTTGACCTCATTAGAACTTCATCATTAAAATTACTGTATATGTCTGCAGCACGCTCTAAAATGTCTTTGATTTCAACTTTCCCAAGCCCCCCAGCATTAGTGAAAAACTTGAAGCCATTCCGGTTGTAAGGAAGATGACTAGCTATTTGCACAAAAACACCAACCATAAGTTTCATAAGGTGACAATTACTTTCAATCAAGAAACTCTACTGAGATATGAAAAAGAATTGAGAGGTTATCAAAAGCTTATGCAAGGAAGGATAGTAAATGTCACAAGCATCATTTCAAAGACAAAAATTAGAAAAGATCAATGTTAGAATGTACAAAAAAAAAGGCATTTTATGTATTACCTGTTATCATGATAGCCCCATCAACTGGACATAAAAATGCTTCATCTTCAGTGAGTGTGCTGTTAAACATTGCCGGAGTGGATGCCAATCTGTAAGAGATAGGTTAGTAGCAAAGTCAAAGATGAAAAATAAAGAAAAAAAAATAATAATAATCAATGAATCACTGGAAACAGCTACAGCTTGAATGAAACAGTAACCATGAAGGAAATTAAGTCACAACATTCAAGAACAAACTAGCCAAATGTGCACATCAGAGAAAAGCAAGAGCTTTTCTCAACCTGAATAGAGGCCCAACATACATGCAAACAACCCAGCCAACTATTCTTTCTCCCCCCCCATGACCCAACATCAAGTTAGGTGTGTTTAATGGATCATCACAGCTCAAGTATCTGCAACTCAATGAATCAATAATTCGACCATAAAACTTCATAGGCACCACCTGATGTCATTTGGGTCCGAAACCATTGAACTTTAAAGATATCAATAAAAAAATGTTTCACCAAAAGTAAGATCAACATAAGTAGAAAAATGATGAACAAACCCATATTGAACAACATCCAGGCCTGCACCAGCAATACCACGAGAAACAGCATCCTGCAAGTTATAACTTTCAGTTCTCAGTAACTTCATATATTAATTCATGAGAAAATTTCAAACATAATAGCTCTAACACTGCAGATATTGTGCATATGGCTATCTACATAAAGAGTGTGAGAGATAGAGAGACACTTGTAAAGAGTAACATTTTTTTTTCCAACAGGTTCATTTGTTTCCTTTTATAATATTTTGGTAACAGCACAATAAAGTTAATAACTGTCCACGTTTTTCAAAAGAAAAGAAAAAAGAAATTTAAGCTTAAAATCCCTTTGCCACACCAAGAAATAAGCTCAACTAACTCAAGTTGACAAAATGTATATGGGTGATTGAATTACTAAGTTTGAAGAATCTACCTAGATTAGTAACAAGCACATGTCTCTTAATGGTCCAGGGGCCAAAAAACAAAGTGCATGCATCATAAGTGCCAGCAGGACAAGTAGCATATGATCTCAAGTTAGAGAGGAGAAAAAATAAAACTTTCCGAATAATAGGGACAAGGCATATGCACCTGTAACACTTGTGCAGATATTCGAGAATCATGACCAATAGAAACTTTCAAAGGCTTGGATGCATCAGCCTTTTTCTTTTCCGATAACCATGCAGCAAATGCAGCAGCTATTGCTTCTGTAACTTGTTCAGTAAGGGTAACAGGTTCTCCCTCAACACCAGTAACAGCCACGCCTCGAATATCGCTGTGAGCTCATTAGTATATAAGATTTAGGGGGGGAAAAAAAAGGAAAACTTTGACTCAGACAGTTTATCACAAAAGTTAATGAGCACATAATTGTAAATAGATAATTAAATTTCTACTACATAGCATGCTGGGAAATCCAAGAAGAAGAAGATTATTGCAGACTTCAGGAGGATATGTAAAGTTCATCCTTTCAATATTTTACAATTTACATTATGGACATGATAGTCCATAGATATTATCTACCTGCTAATGTGCATCAACGGTAAGGTCAAATAAACAACAGTAAAAACGATCTGCTGAAATTTTATATGAACACTGAACAAGCCAGGCAACAAAAAGCAAATGAAAGAAGACAACCTAAGAGCTTAATTTTACAAGTAAGTTGCCCAACTCATTAAGTAACACCAGTAAGTTACACATCAGCATATACGGTAAATATCTCCATATACAAATTATATAACTATTCCTATTAAAAACATATACAATCAGCTGAATAGTGAATACTAAATGTGGAATGAAAGTTAAAACAAGAACAAAATATCCAAGCAGAAATTATAAGGAAGCATTTGATGAAAATAAAATATTAATGTTTTTGAAATTATGTGCATGCTATAGCAGAAGAAATTTCCTGACCTGCCGTTTTGAAGCTTTAGAAAATCAGCTTTATCAAGATCCGGCACTGCAGTGGCAGATGAAGCAGCTGCAAGACAAGTCACAAAATAATTATATGAAAACCCTAAACAGGAGAAAATGTTGAAATCATTGTGAAGTTCAAGATTGAAAATAAAAGTGATGAATGCCATTCGACAGCCATGTCTATCATGTAAGAACAAGCACATGCATATTGATGATAGAATATGTAATCAAGTTGATGGATCCTGACGATCAGAATGAATTCTTAGTGGTTCAAAGTGCAACTGTTGTGCTTGATGTCAACCTGGATAGTGAGAGTCTAGAACAGACCATTGCAGTAAACAGTTCCATGGTTAACAAAACCACTCTGGTATTTTGGTAGGGTGTGCATATGCATGGAAGATATGCCAGTCCATGCCAACTTCCCTCCGCAGAAGGGAAATGAGTTGAGGGTATAAGGGGCACAACAGTCCCTTCGATATTGGGTGCCGCACTGCCTATTCATTGCTAGACAAACATTTTGGACAATCTTCCCTGACAGTGCTGCATAAGAATTTGGAATTTTATTAGATCCCATTGTTGTAAATACTTGATCAATATATCCGTATTATATGCATCTTACCATTGCAAAGTTTCCTACTAATCTTAAAGTTTTCGGTCTTGCTCACGGAAAAAAAAAATAAGGAAAAAATAAAGAAAATAAAAAGATAAGAGAAGTGATAGTTGCAGATAACTATAACATCACTACATATCACTAACTCAAACAGGTATAAATATACAATATTTCCATTTTCAAAACAAAGTTAATTGAGTAAGAAAAATGTTCTGATTCCACCAAATATATGCAACCGTACTGCACTTATATTCTAATAATTTGGTGCGACAACCTTTCTTTTAGAGGAAAAAAAATCCATAAATGCAAATAATAAATTTGCTCAAAATGAAAAGCACAAAAACCAAAAAACAGAAGTGCTAAACTAATGCCGCTCTTCCTTAAATTTCGAATCGTGAAATCACAGACTTCAACCAAGCTAAAACCCTACCCGTCGATTATAAATTGTTCAAAGAAAAAAAAAATGAAAAAGAATTTAAGGGAAACCACTACAATGAAAGCTCAACTTCACATAAAAAATCTCAAAAATTCAAAATCAGAACGCCAATGTGTATTATGAGCAAAAAAAAAAGAAAAAGGCAAATCTGTGCTAAATAAAGAAGCAAAGTAGCAAAGTCAGAGCAAAAGTGAATTGAAATTAACCTAAATGATGAATCAAAAACCGAATATGAGAAATTAAAATTAAAAACAGTGGAGTGGAAACTAAATTGAAGATGATAATTAGAGCAAATTAGACGAACCTGCCATATGTTGATTGAGAAAATATTAAGCCGACCGGCTTTTTCGTATGTTCGAGCGAGAGTAGAAGAAAGAGTGGAGCGGGCAGAGAAACCGATGTGATTCGGAATGGAACGTTACAGAAGGTTAGGTGGTCATCACGCGTGTTTGATGAGGCTGCGCACAGTCTAGTGCTTGACGTGTGGATGGGCTATTGGCTTATGTGTTCTTTGAGGAGTTTTCATAATTTAGCTGTTTTTTCTTATTTTATTTCTTTTTTATTTTTATAGCCTTTATTTCATTTAGGAATGGCAATGATAAAAAAAAAAAATATATATTGTATCTGAATCCAAGTCCAATTATATACATACTTATCTATGTACATTTCAAATTCAATTAGTATTATCTGTTTATTTATCTGAATTCATTTAATTATTTATTTATTATTAAAAAATTTAAAATAAAATAAAATTTAAACTAAATAAATAATTAAAAATATACAAACAATCTATTATAAATTATTACAAAATCAAATAAAATAAAAAAAATAAAAATTCAATATATTTAAATTAAAATAATTTATCAAATCATATAAAAATAACATTAAAATAACAAAATTTAAATATGTATATTTCAAATTTTCAATTTCCATTATATTTTTAATTCAACAACACATAAAAAATAATTAATTATATAATTACATTCAATAAATTACAATTAAATAAATCTTATATATATAATCGGATTTATCGGATAGCGGGTATTTGAAGACCTCTATCCATACCCGTTCCAAAATTTTAGTAGGATTACCTATTAGGATTTAAACGGGTTCGGATTGAGCGAATACCAATGACACTCATACCTGCTATCATCTCTAGTTTCATTTGTACCAATTTTAATTTCATTTTTAATTTTTTAATGAAAAATATATTTATCTCATTAGATTGTTTTATATTTTCACGTATGTAATCATATTTCTATTTTCTCGACTCTAAAACTTTACACTTCTCTCGTGTTGTTTAATTTGCTCTTTCGGTTTTCTTTCTCATTTTCATCTATAAATGGTTTTTGATTTCCTTTGGACTATTTTTTTTCTATGTTCTTGTTTGGTTTCATATGCGGTTTCTCTCTTTTGTTAATTTTCATCCATTTTTCATTTGTTTTTCTAAGTGAAATGGCTGATACTCCATCAAAAAGAACAATGATATCTTCTAGTCAAATTTATCAAAAGATGAAAAAACCAACATCTGTAATTATAAATGTTGTTTTTAAGAAGGAGAAAGCTACTAAGATGAGGAAACCAACATGTGAATTTGAAAAAGTTGTTATTTCTAAGAAGGAGAAAGCTACTAAGAAGGTTGTTATTGTATATAAGGGAGAGGGTTGATCAAATCTAAGTTTTTTGCTTTACTTTTGTTTTATCATTTTACTTTTTTTATAGTTTTTTGTGTTAGCTATGATGCCTTTTTTTTATTATTATTATTATTGATTTTGTTGGGTTTTTATTTTGGGAATGAAAGTTTGTATTAAGAGTTAACTAAAATAAACTCAAATCTTTGTGAAATTATATTGTTGTGCTTAGTATTGATTGTTTAGTGTGAGATATTTTTCATGTAGCATTTCTTTAAAGTTGACTGAAAGTATATCCCAAGTTTATCCAAAAATGCATTGGAAATCTTAAACCATAAACCTTTACTAAAAGATTTACCTAAAGTTTGTCCAAAGTATACTAAAAGTATATCCAAAATTTATCCAATGTCTATTTAGAACTTGAATTCTTAAATCCTTAATAGAAGGTTTATTGAAAGTTCACCTAATATATAACTAATGTTTATCCAATGTATATCTGAAAGCTGAAATCTTAAATGCTTAATGGAAGGTTTACCCAAAGTTCACATAAGATTTACCTAAGGTCTACATAAATTTTATCTAAGATTTATCTAATGTTTACTAAAAGTTTATTTAAGATATACTAAAAATTTACCTAAATTTTATTGAAGTTATGTTATGTTTACTATTTTTTTTATGTCTTATTTTTTTTTATTACTAACAATACATTAATTTTGATATATATTGATTACTTTTTTTTAGGATTTCAGATTGTATATGAATGTCAATCAGCATTATGTATCAAAATCAAACTGCATATTTGTGAAAGATTTAGTAATAGAAAAGCTGTTAAAGTACTTAAGTGCTGAACAACTTGAGTTGTTTAGGAAGACTTATTTCAGTGCTTATTTAGATTTTCCTGGACTCAAGCTACAAAATCAATTGGTGCATAATTTGTTATTATGGAAGATTGACCAACTTAATATTGATGAAATGTAGTTTTTGAAGTTGGTGTTGATCGAGCATTTCAATCTTATAGATAATGGTGATTATGAGACCTACCCTAGGGGTAAGATTTGTTATTTTGAGACCATTAAGAGAGGTCTGAGTATAAAGTCATTGGTTTTCCATTGGATTCAAATTTGGTTTTATGAATATATTGGAACGACTAATAGTAAACTTGCCACATGTGTTGCGAATTTTGTCCAACATGTTTTGAATTAGTCCTTTTCTAGAATTTCTATTCATTTTTTCAAATGTATTGCAAAGTTCCTTTTTTCAAATGAATCCTTTGGCAATTTTTTTTCTCTATTACTTTAATCTTGTATTCTTTCAATTTAATTTTGCTTGTTTGTAGATTAAGTATTTTTTTTCTATTTTTCTTATGAGTTAAGAGTTTATGTTTGGATTTATTAATTATAATGTAAAGTTTTCAAATTATAAGTTAAAGTATACTGAGGTTTACTCGAAGTTTACCTAAAGATTATTGAAAGTTTACTAGAGGTTTATTCGAGGTTACCCATTTTTACACTAAAAGTTTAGTGATAATATACCGTTGATTTATTTTATATGTTGTGTTTATTGTTTTTGAATCATATTTCTTATTTGGTATGTTTTAGATAAATTTGAAGAACATTGTAACAACAAAGAATGAAAAGAATGGTGTCTGAGCTTTTTTCAAATAGTGTTGTAGTTGTGTAAAAATCGACTCCTTTTCTGATTTTGGGAAGAGTGCTGAAACAAATCATAATAGTTTTTCTTGTCAATCTGATAAGATGTATGAGATGTTGAAAGTTGTCTGCCATAAGCATATTAGAATTGAGAAACAAATGGGCTCTCTTAAATCATTCATTCAAGAGAAAGTGGATGAAATTTTTGCACATTTCGAGTTTTTAGAGAAAAAGATTGATTTTTTTGTTCCAGATAAGAAGGAAGTTGGTGGAGATGAGGATATAGAAATGAAGCGGAAAAATGAGGAAAGTTCTTATGTTTCTGAATTTAATAGCGATGAATATGATATTAAAGAAAGTGAAGAGAGTGATAATAGTAATGATGGAGATAATGATGATAGTAATGATGGAGGTAAAGTTTGTGATGTTGTTGGTGGTGGTAAAGAAGATGTTAGTGGTGATATTGATGTTGGTAGTGATACTAATGTTGCTAGTGTTAAAGATAATATAGATAATGTCGGTAATGTAAATAATAAAGTAGATAATTTAGATAATGTAGATAATGAAGTTGGTGTTGTTGCGGCTTCTAATGATTTGGATGAAGATTCAAATAATCTATTTTCTTTTATATTTATTTTTGAGAAAAATAAAGATGATGTTATTAAAGTTGTTGAAGGTCTTATGGTTGTTCCCAACTAACTATAATTTATGGATTTTTTTTCATTTTTGTTTATTTATTTATTTTGTGTTAAGTGACTAATGATTGTTTGATGATTGTTAAACATTATTCAAAGTTTGGTTTATATATATTTACTAGTTATTGTATATAAGTTGATTGGTTACTTTAATATTTTTTTTTGAGATCTGAATTTTCTAGATAATAAAGATTCAACAGATTCATTTTTTTAGTGAAGGTTACTGGCCCAAATTGATGAGATTGAAAGAACTAATTTTGTGCCTAAGGATAATATCCCTACTAATTGTGTTTCTCAAGAACAAGTTTTGTTTTTATATTTTAGTCTATTATTTTGAATGTGTACTAATATTTTATGTATAACTTTTGTTTAAACAAGATTTATCTTATGTTTTTCCGAAATTTGCGTAAAATATACCTATTTCTGCCAAGGTTTATCCAAAGTAGACTTGAGATTTACTTAAAATTTACCAAAGGTATACCATGACTTATCCAAAATATACCTAATGTTTAACTATGGTATACTCAATATTTACCCAAAGTATACCCATTTATACCTAAGGTTTACCTACTTTATGTTTTCTTAATGTAAACTTTATATGATATTTATCATATATTTAACTTACATTTGTATTCATTTTTTATTTTTTTAGAATGCTGGAGAAAGTTTAAATAAAGATTCAGGTTCTTTCTTTAATTCTAATTTTTCTAAAAAAATTGATACATTTGTGAAATGTTATGTTGAATAAGTTAAACCGACTTATAATTTTTTCTTTCCATTTTATTTTATGTTATTATTTTCTTTTTAAAGTACTCTTTTTATATGTGTATTATTATTTTTTAACGTGCGGATCATGTGGATGTTGTCCCTGCTGGACCAACTTGTACTTTGCTCACTTTCTCTCCTAATAGTCAAGCGGAGAAAAAAAATGTAGGATTTGAAGAATGTAGTGATTCTAAAGTTATTGTGGTTATTCCTATATACATTGGAAAAGAAAGGGCTAGGAATTTGTAATATTTTTAAAAGGAAGATTAGCCTTGGAGTTCATATAAAATATCCTTTTGCCAACCAGTTTGATTCACTAGTGGAGCAATTAGGTTTTGAGCCATAAGGGAAATTGGACTTCTGCTATCCTTGTAATGATATTCTGAATGAGAGACCTGCATACACTATCCTTGTAATGATATTCTGAATGAGAGACCTGCATACACTGATTAGTTAGAATTTTATGTGTGGGTTACAAAAGGCTTTTGAAGAGACAAATGTAATTTCTATAGCATTCTTATTTAATATTTTTTATGTTCCTTTTTATTGTTGTGTTTTTTTAATATTTTATTTTTTACTTTTTGTGGTGTTAATAAATTATATAAAGTTACCTCGGCTAGAAATGAGGATTTTTACTATCTATGAGAAGAGTTGGTTTTATACTCAATGATAGATTGCTATTTGCATGCTTATGTAAGTTTTTTATTAATAACTAATTTTTTTTTATTTTGTAAACATTGATTTATTTTATAGTATTTGGGAAATATAATTTTTCATTAACGTGTCTTGCAGGTGATTGTTAAATATTTGACTCATTATTTACAGTCATTTTGTATGTCCTTTTTATTTCCAATTATCCACATGCAATGCATATAATTTTTAATAATTAGATTCATCATTATTAAAGTAATAATAATATTGTCCAGCAAATTAATTTTAATTACTTTTAATTATCATATAATTAAGTCACACTTAATTTAAATATTGATAGTTAATATTATTTGATTCTTATATCAAAGTACATATATATAAAATTACATTAAATTATCTGGCTTATTAATTATTTTACCTATTATGATTTTTAATTTATTTACTATATACAAATTGACCATTATATGTGTTTTTCCTGTATATTCATAATATTTTTTTTATTAAATTGTTTTTTTAATATTCGTTATATGTTTTTATGTATAAAACATAATTATTTAGTTCTAATAGAATTGAATTTTTAATTAATGAATTATTAATACTATTCATTAATAAATTAAATTATTAAATAACAAAATTAACCCAATTAACTAATATAATCAATGCAATTCACATAATTATTAGATATTGGAGTCGTTATTAATCACCATTTCATTTTTTTTATAAATTTGTTTCATCTTATTATGATATTTTATTCATAGTGAATTATAGAAATGAATGTATATCTCAAATTCCATCAAATTATTAATTTATTCAGTATTAAGAGTCCTATATAAAATAAAAACAATAAGTCTTTTACAATAATGTTGTCTATCTCGCTTTATTTCCACTTTTATAGTATGATTATGTTGATTATGATATGATGTAATTAAGTCAATTTAATTTAAATATTAGTAGTTGTTAATTATATTTAATTTTTATATTATACTTTTAAGTATTTTTTCATATGTAATTATACTTTGTGAAAAGAATACAGTGTCCTTTTTATAAAAAAATGTTGTCATTTATATATCATATCAAAAATTATATAAGAAAACTATGTTGGCATGAAATATTTTCCGAAGAAAATATTTATCCTTCCTTATGATTAATATTTTTATTTATAGGTCATTTTTAAAGTTATATAAACAATGATATCTATGCATCTAACGTAGACATAGCTTAATCTATCATGACATAGTCCCTTTTATAAACTTAACAATATTATTTAAGAGAATATAACATTTATTTTATAGTATCATAAATCGGTTCCCACCACAAATATTTACTATATACAAATTATTTTGTTCATTATTTTTTTATTGTGCATTCATAATATTTTTTATTAAATTATTTTTTCTCTCTTTTTAATATTAGTTATGTATTTTTTTATATATAAAATATAATGATCTAGTTTTAATAGAATTGAATTTCTAATTAATGAATTTTTAATACTATTTCCTAATAAATTAAAATTATTAAATGATAATTATTATCTATATATAAACCAATTATTAGTATTAATAGTAAATATAATTAATTCATTAATTAGATATATATATATATATATAGCCATTTAAATAATTTTTCAATAAGTATTTAATATGAATTATTTAACCACTAATCTAACTTAGATTATTTAACTAAATTTATGATGATTATAATACTTATTATCGAATCATTTATGATTATTATTTAACTAAATTTTGAATTCAACAATAAAAGGGTAATTTTAATATATATATTACCAAATTAACCTAATTAGCTATGATAAATTTATCTGTTCCCCTATATTCCCACTTTTATATATAGTATAATATAATTTACACTATATTTTGTGTATCATATACTTTGGTTCAAAGTATACCTAAGTTTCACTTGAAATATACCTAGCTTTACATGTATTTGTTACCTAATATATACCAAAGGTTTATCCCTAGTATATTTGAAATTGACCCTATTATACTAAGGTTTAATCATAGTATATCCAAGTTTTACCTCTATTTTCCTAAGGTTTGTACATAGTATACGCAAAGTTGACTGTATTGACTATGTTTAATGAACCTTTATGCTTTTTTTGACTAGCATTTACTTTTTTTTTATTATTTGCAGCACATTGATGTTATATTCTATTACTTTAGAAATAGATCAAAAAATGGAGGGGAATATCATGTGAAGTTCACAACTGCAAACTGCCATTTCCATTACTAATCTGTATGATTGATATGACAAAGGTGAAAAAGATAAATCACTAGTCACTATTGATGATATTATTAGTGAAATTATATTAGGGCCAAACATTCATGCAAATACTTCATGGATGGAAGTGGATCATGTTCTTTTTCTGATTCATGTGGAGGAGAAACAACATTGGATTCTTAGCAGATTTTGTTTTGAAGACATATGTATCCATATGTACAATTCTTTATTTATTGTTCGGCAAAGGATTGTTGCTGAAAAGTTTTTGAAGCCTTATTGCTTCATGCTTCTGCTCTTTCTTGACTTGGCTAGCACATATAATGGCAAGATACAAGATTATATAAAATCTTATGTGTATGCCAACAAAAATCCAAAAGATCCTTTTAATTTGGTAGAGGTCAAAGGTTTGCCTCAGCAAGAATTAGCGTGAGTATTAAATGTTCTTATTTTGATACATGTGATTTTTTTTATAATGATTGTGGCACATTTATTTGTTGTTTTGTTGAACACTTTATACTTGGCCAGTACATTCCTCTTCAATTTGAGATTAATTGAACTATATATAACAAGTGAAGGCAAAGGTTAGGATCATACTCGTAGAATGCCGAAGAAAATGAGAAGAGGATAAAGTGCTTAAGAATTGTAATTTTTTTACCTTTTTTTTATGTATTATGTACTTTTTTATTATAAAATTTAATTTAAATTTGATTCATTTATGTCATTGTCTCCAAAAGTTTTTCAAATTTTGACTGTTATTTTGTTATTATATGTGATGTTAATGTTTTGAGTAAACTGTAGGCATTGGTTTTTACAATTTTAGTTATTCCAAATATTTGCCAAAGATATAAGCAAGATTTATTGAAGGTTTACCTTAGATTTATGTAAAGTTTACCCAAGTTTTACTAATAGTTTACTAAAAGTTTACCAAAAGTTTACTTAATATATGCCATATGTTTACTCAAAATTTTACCCTATGATTACTATAGATTTACCAAAGATTTATCTAATATTTATTCAAGATTTACCATGATTTAGCACATACACTAGAAAAATTGGCTAGAAGAATTAAAAAAAAAAATTGTATATATTAGAGATAATTGTTTTGTATTGTTATCAATATTTTTATCATACAAACGGTTTAGAATTGCTAAAAATTATTATTCAAAAAGATATATATATATATATATATATATTTGCTACATTTCTACATGTTTTTTTATTGTCTATGTTGTCCGCATTTGCTGCATTTCTTTTGTTTTTGTTTTATCTCCCATGGTACTTGTATCATTTTTTTCTTTGGTCTTCCAGCTTTTACCTATCCTTATGGTGGTTTTACTTGTATTTCTTCAACTTTTCTTGGCATTTTCCAAGTTGATAGGTTGCCAAGTAGATGCACAATTCTATCATATATTGCCAGAATATTGTCTTTTATGTAGTAGTGTGAGCAATAAGGATATGTATCTCGGTTTATATAGTTTAAAGCTGCTAAGGCATATGGACATGATAGCTCATCGAGTTGAAATCTTCTACAAGTACATATTGTTTGTAGCAAGTTTACTATGAAAATTTTTACCTTATTGTACATTGAATAAATCATTGGTTGACCATTTTGCTTATATGAAAAGATACATTTTTGTGTTAGATTTGTTTTAAATTTTTATACAGTACTTAAGCCATTACTACCCAAGTTTTAGCTAAATATTACTTGAAGTTTACGTAAGATTTACCCAATGTTTACCTAAACTTTACTATAGATTTTTGCAAGATTGACCTAAAGTTTATCTAATGTTTACTTAAGGTTTACTATTAATCTTTCAAATGTTTACCTAAAGTTTATATAATGTTTAATTGAGGTTAATTAGAGATCTTTGCTAGATTTACCAAAAATTTACCAATGGTTTAGCTAATATTTACTAGAGATCTTTTGAAAGTTTACCAGAAATTTATTAAAAGTTTACCAACAACTAATTCACATGTAGACGAGTTATAACATATATTTACTGAATATTTAAGAGAATTGACAATTTCTACTTATATTTTCATTGATTTGTGATAGTTTTCTGTTAGCATTTGTTTAGGTCTTGTTGCTAACTTTGTAAATATTGCTCTTACATTTTATATATCTAATCTTGTACTAAATCTCATAGATACTCTAGTAATATTGTTACTAGTAACTCTAGCATCTTTGTTTGCTGTATTGATTGATTCGACTATGTTTGATGTCATCATTGAGTATCTATTGTTGGTTGTATAAGCTCTGGCCTACTTGTGGTATATAATTGATGTAAGATAATGTTTGAGCCTTATATATCTTTCACATTCCTCTATTGAGATCACTGTTTCAATGCAGATTGTCATGAAATTCCCAATAGGCTGTGAAAGTTACAATTAATTGGAATTAGTATGTTATTAATTTTGAAATTAGTGTAATTCAATTGTTCATCTCACTTCTTGTAGTGATGTATGACTATTGGAATATTTTCCATTTCTTTCTGTAACTTTGACAATTGTTAATGAAATATTAAGTATACTATAGCAATTGGTATGTGTTATTTTTTTTTTGTATTAAACTAAGAGAGATTACATAAAGTTCACTCAATATAGAATAAAGGTTTATCTAATGTTTATCCAAGGTTTAGCAAAGTTTAACATAAGGTACACTCAAGGTTTATCAAACGTTTACCCAATATTTATCAAATGTTTACCCAAGGTTTACCAAAGGTTAGCCTAAGGTATACCGGAGTTAACCTAAGGTTTACTTGAGATTTATCAAGGATTTACCCTAAGGTTTACCAAAGGTTTACATAATGTATACCAGAAGGTTTACCCGAAATTTATTCAAAGTTCACTAAAAATTTACCTAAGGTTTACATAATGTATATTATAAAGTTTATCAGATGTTTACTCAAGGTTAACCTAAGGTATACCCGATGATCACTTGAGGTTTACCAAAGTTTACCAAATGTTAACATAAGGTATACCAGAAGGTTTACCAAACCTATTATAGAAAGTTTATCAAAGTTTACTTAAAGTTTATCAAAGTTTACTTAAAGTTTAGTCGAGATTTACCAAAGGTTTGCCAAAAGTAAACCTAAGGTACATTCAAGGTTCACTACTAAATATATCAGAGATGTACCACAAGGTTAAAGGATATATACTAACATTTATCCAATGTAGACATGAGGTTTACCAAAGGTATACCATAAGTTAACCTCAAAACATTACCAAAAGTTTACAAACTGTTTTCTTATCATATCTAAAGGTTTACTAGAGATCTAGAGAGGTTTACCAATATATAAAATATATTTATTGAAGGTTTACCATTATGCGATAGATATTTAGTATTTACCAATGATATACTAGATATTTACTAAAGATATACCACATATGTTATTATGATTTTAGTCTTATCATTGTAAGATGATTGAATATGACTGAGTAATGCAGAATTTATGATTTATTCATTGATGATCATCACATTACATTCATTCTATGTGTACTACAAACTAAACTAAACATACCTTATTGTGTTGTTGAAATCGATAATTGTAGAAAATGTTGAAGATTTTTGGTATAGAAGATGATGATTGTAGTAGATTTTTGGTTTCAATTAGAAATCCAAAAGGCATTGAAGGATTTAGGAAGTAATTAGGAATCCAAAATTTTTTGAAAAATTATTTAAAAAACTAAATAATAAAATTTATTATTGGAAATTATAAATATATTTTTAAAATTTTTTTAGTATAAACGATAGATAGAAAATTTTAAAAAAGATATTTTTCATTTTTATATTTAAAAAAAGATATTTTTCATTTTTATTTATAAAAATAAATGTATTTGCCAATTTGGAAAATATAACGTTTTCCATAACTATTTTAAAATATTTTTTAATTTTCTAATTAGAAAATAGAAGATAAAAAACTATCAAAAAGAAAATGAAAATTAAAAAAAAAAAGAAAATATAAAATATTTTTCTAATTAGAAGTCCTTATTTATTTCACTTTTCTATAAAACTTTTGTATATTTATTTTGCATTATTAAATTTTTGTATTGCATTTTTTAATTATGTGTTATATTTTTTCTCATAGATTTTCTATTTCAATTATACTCTTTAGTTTAAATTGTCGTTTAATTAAAAAAAAAGATAAATAATGTATTTTTTATTTTTAAAATTTAGACTAGAGAGTTGATTTGATTATCTATCTTAGAGAGTCAAACTTTAATTTTTATTGTAAATGTAATAAATGCGATTTCATTTTTACACATATTTTATTTTTTTTATTAATATGTTTCTATAAGAATACTTTTCTCCTTACAATATTATAAGTTATTTACTTGTTTTTAATAAATATTAATTTGTATTAGATAAATTAAAAATGTTTTGGGGTATTCTGCATTATACAAAAAAATGCTCATTATTTATTGATACAATTTTTTTTAATGATTCGATAAATATTTTAATAAATAAATAAAGTCATCATTTGATATGTTTATTTTATTCAGTAAAGTTTTGAATTTAATTAATTAGCTAGCCTACCATAAGACTTAAATTATTAATTCTTATATTTGTTATTTGATTAGCTAATTAAATTAAAATAATAATAATTTTGTAATGAAATTAGATTAAGGAAAATTATCTTGCACATAATTGAAATATTGATGTATTTTGCATAACAAATTTCCAATAGTCACCCAAAGGATGTCTTATATGGCTAGTCAAAAGTGTTGGAGTGCCAATAACCGAAAAGAAAGTATTAAATATTGACAAAATTGATTGTAATGGTGTTCAACAGTTGTTCCAAAGGGCCCTACTTAAAAAAATTATAGAATATATTTAGATTTTTATTTTAAGGATATTACATCGAGTGCTAAAATTTATTTATTTTTTCAAAATTATCAACACTTCTGTTTTTTCATTTTTATCAAACTTATTTTTATTTATACTTATTTTTTTTAATTTTACCTTTTTTTTCTTCTCTCTTTCTTTGTTCTTCCTTAATCTGCTACTGTCATCCAAGGTATACCTATTGCTACCATATTCATGATCTGAGTGTAAAATTTCCTTAATTATGCAAATCGATATCATTCCTTTATATTGCATAAATCTCAATGCCCAATAATTTTAGAACTTTATAATTTTCATAAACTTAAGAGAACATACATTGATTTACTACGAATTATTAACCACAATAACAAGATCTCGATTATACAAGAAGAATTTGATTATAGAAGAAGAAGAGAACTTGAATGTATGAACTTGGTTTCTCTCTCTTTGTCCTACGGTCATAATATAGCTCTTTGATGGAGAAGAACTAATCTTCCTTAGGTAGAGAGAGGACAAGCTCTAATGTCCCTTTTAATTTATATTTCAATCATCATAAAACGTTATGTCTCTTGGAATTCTATAATTGATCAATGTGATTTAAGACCTTATTTATTAAACATTATCGTCTTTATGATCCATTCATGAACTATAATTATTAAACATTTATGTACATAAATAGTTCATTTATGAATATTACTTTATCATGTGACATCGATATGATTAAATAAAATATAATATGCACATAGGAAAAACTAAATCCATTTAGATTGATCAAAATATAAATCATTATCAAGTTAAAAACTAAAAAGGATCATGACAGTTGTATACCATTAATTTGACATAGTCCCTTCTATGTATCATATTATTAGTTCAAAACTTAATATGATGCATAAAGAGACATCATAATAGACAAATGATAATATCTTCGTCAGAGACAAATCCCGTTAACATTTGCACAATTTTTTCATAAGTACACAACAATAAGTAACGAGATATTTAAATGTTATAAACAATACTTTAGTGAGCTTAGTGTGATAAATACATAAAGAACTTAATGTCAATACCCAATAATTCCCATTCTTTCAATATATTCATTAAAAGCCTTAAGAGGTAAACATTTTGTCAATAGATCCGTAACCATAAGATTGATGCTAATATGTTCAATCATCACTCTTTGTTTCTAAGCTTCTTCTTTTATAATTAAGTATTTAATTTCCATACATTTAGCACCCTTTAAGTACTTGTTCTTTCTTGAAAAGAAGATGTTATAGAATTATCACAATAAATTTTTAGCGACTCAACAACACTATCGACAATCTCAAGTTCTAAAATAAAGTTCTATAGCCATAATCCTTGAATAGTGGCCTCAAAGCATGCCATGAACTCAACTTCCAATGTGGATCTAGCGATGACAGACTACTTTCCACTTTTCAATGAAATTGCTCCTTCATATAAAAAGAACAAATAACCAAATATGAACTTTATTGTATTAGTACATCTGACATAATCTGAATATGAATATCCAACCTCCCTAGATGATTAGATCTTTTATAATTAAGCATGTGATCCATTGTTCCTTACAAGTATCTTAATACTTTCTTTGTAGCTTTCTAAGGATCCAATCCTGAATTACTTTGATATCTACCTAACATATAACAGCAAAACTGATGTCTAGCTCGTAAAGGTTTGAGCATAAATGAAACTCCAAATAACATATGTATAAGGAGTCTTTTCCATTTCTACGCATTCTAATTCATTCTCTGGGCATTGTATAAGGTTGAATTTATATCCTTTTTGAATTGGAACAACATTTGTAGAGCATGTTTCAATCTTGAATCTTTCTTAGATTTTATTGATATGCTTTCTGAGACAATCCCAACAGCTCTTGTGATCTGTCATGAAATATTTCAATTCCTATTACATATGATACTTCACCCATATCTTTCATTTCAAAATTCTTAGAAAGAATTTCTTGGTCTTATGTAACAAGCCAAGATCATTAGTAGCAAGCAAGATATTATCAATATATAGAATCAAAAATATAAACTTACTCCCACTGACCTTTAGATATATACACCAATTAACGACATTTTCCTTAATTAAGACACCATTGTTGTGAAGATTGCTGAAGTTTGTATATTAATTTCTTAAGTTTACATACCATGTGTTCCTTTCCTTTAATGGAAACCCCTCAGTAAATCCATATATATTTCTTCCTCTAAATCCCTATTTAGAAAAGTAGTTTTCACATCTATTTGATGAAGCTCCAAATCATAATGAGCCATCATTGCCATAATAATTCTAAATGAGTCCTTTTTAGAGATAGGAGAAAAAACCTTATTATAGTCAATACCATCCTTCTAAGTATAACTCTTAGCGACGAGTCTAGCATTATTTTGTTCAATATTGTCATTTGAGTTGCACTTTGTCTTAAAGACCCACTTATAGCTAACTCTTTTACAACCTTTAGGCAATTCAACGAGATCCCATACTCCATTGCAATCTGTAGATTTTAACTCTTCTTTCATGGCATCAAACCATTTGTTAGAATTTACACTTTCAATGGCTTGTGAAAATGAAACTGGATCATTCTCCATTCTTAAGTCAAATTCTAACTCATGTTAATAAATTAGATAATCATCAGATAGTTGATCTTTTTTGTCTTTGAAACCTTAATGTTATTTCATATGATTCATCCAATATAAGGTTATTGGCAACAAATTCACTTTCTGTAGTTTGGTCAATTATATATTGTCCTTATAAGTTATGTTAGAGATGTGCCCAAAAGGCAATCGCCTTAAGCACTTAGTGTACACATTCATAAAGGCATTCTTTCATTATATTAGTATTCATTTGCATATGAATTGATATAGATCTTAAACTGATTAATGAAAGTCCATGAT